>JAHWFP010048149.1:10705-21074 GCA_023313725.1 Lithobius niger | reverse complement strand
AATTTATTTTATTTTATTTTATTTTATTTTATTTTATTTTATTTTATTTTATTTTATTTTATTTTATTTTTTCTGCGGATATGTTTTAGGACGTGGTTCTGTGTGCATATCACGTGATAGTATCGTATGGTTTATACGCTGAAATGTTTCTTTTCTGTATAAGCGGCAACCGAAATTAACGTCGGTTGGACATGCTTTCTTATTTATTTGTGTTCGATTGAATTTCATGACACGAAAATCACAAATGGTTTTGTGACGCACGCTATTTGTAAAATGGATTAAGTTACATTCAAAAAAATTCTGTTAAAACATATACCGTCTCGTAGTGTACGTTTAAATGTTTCACTGTTAGTTGTCAGGAAAGTTATACAAGTTTTCATTTCGAAACGTAAAGGATTGTCGAATTTTTCTGCGGATATCTTTTAGGACGTGGTTCTGTGTGCATATCATGTGATAGTATCGTACGGTTTATACGCTGAAATGTTTCTTTTCTGTATAAGCGGCAACCGAAATTAACGTCGGTTGGGCATGCTTTCTTATTCTTAACTCGCTGTTAACGCGAGTGACGAAGCCACGAGGGCAATAAAACGAAAGTCTTACCGCATTGTTGCCGAACTCCATCGTCTAACATGTTTGTACAACGACGAATTGGATCTTTAGTGAGTGAGCCATTGTTGCAATAAAGCGACAGTGTTAGTGCATTGTTGCCGAACCATCGTCGAACATATTTGTACAACAAAGATTTGCATTGTTAGTAACCGAGCCATTATTGTCGGGAATGTTCTTTTGTCCAACTCCTTTTTTAAAATTTTGGAAACATTGACACGTAAATATTGATATGCAAACATTGATAGCAGCAGTTGGTTAGATTTACTTACATAAGTAAGAACCAAAGGCCTTCGTTATCTTACTTACGTAAGTAAGAACCCCACGCCTTCGTTTGCTATGCCTAGAATTCTTTTTTCTTATTTTAAAAATAAATAGTTGTTAATTTAAAGCGTGAAACAGTTTCATAATACTTTCGAAACGATTTGGGATACGTAAATATGGACAGCGATTGTATTTTTACTACTTAAAGTAAGAACCAAAGACCTTCGTTTTCTTGCTTACGTAAGTAAGACACTCACGCCTATCCGTGGTTCTTACTAGTGGTAAGACTATGGTTTCATTGTTGCAGCATTGTTGCAGCTGTGTTGTCTTCATGATATAAATCCACTGCTGCAACAATGGTCCAACAATGAAAGAGTTGTACAATAATTATTAGAAAATAAAACTAGATTGCGGTAGACTGAAGTATGAAGGGGGATTATGGGCAAAACTTTAAGATTGTGATGGTTGTGGAGTTGTGTGACGATAAATTATGATTGTTGATCCGTTTCAGGTTGCTGAACGTGCAGGTTGAAAGGGGGATTGCCACCAAATGATAGGTTGCAGCATGTATATCCATTTTTCGATATCCAGTTCTGTCCAGCCCTTACTTTCAGCAGGTGAAGGAACACACAAATAAATTTCTTTTTATGAAACAAACAAGCCACGTTCCTCCTTAATTATTGTGTGTAAAAGTTCGCGCATGTACGTGCACCTGGACGCAAGTGGTAAAGTTACGCCTATGTGACGTAACAACGGGCGATTTTTTTAAAAATAAAGAACGACCGTTTTGAAACGCAGATTTTGAACCGTTAGATGGACGCCATCTAGTGACAGTGATATCATTAACCTTGACGGCTTGCTCCCTGGTGCACGTGGACGCACAAACTTTACACTCGATAATTAAGAGACACACGGTTTGTTTGTTGTGTAATCTTTGCGCATCGCTTGTTGAAATCAGTGCTACATGGAACTAAATAATGGTAGACGGCGCTAGATGCTGCAACCTGTTATTCAGTGAATGGGCACCTTTAAGGTAGTACGATAGATCAGTGACACGACGTAGTATTATTGTATATAACTCTATGCTGAAGCCTTAATGTGTTAGCTGCAAGGGGCACTGCACAGAGAAACAGAAGGGCGTCATACTGAAGCCGATGCTGTTAAGAGTGGATTTCTTAGACTTAAAACGGGCGATTTTTGTTGTTGGAGAAAACAACGTTATTTTAAGCCTAAGAAATCCGGTCTTCCGTTATTTTTCCCTCCATATTTATGTAGTGCACCTTGTAGCTATGCCCTCCAAATGCTAGCTCGTACACATACTTGGAGCCAATGTGGCGGCAAATGTCACTGCTCTATAGTTCGCCCGCCAATAACTCATCCGTGCCTATGTTACATGGACTCGTGCATATCGATCCTATCCTTTTCTTTAAGATCCGAGGTAGTGATTATACACGTCGTCACCCATTGAAACTCACCACAAATGTTGTTAAGAAAGATTGTACCAAGTACTTTTTCGCAACAGTAGTGCACCCTTGGAACAGCCTCTTGTTCGGGCTGGTTTATTGCGACTAGTCTCTTTGCTTTACAACAGTACCCAAATAAAACCGATCTTTCTGCCTTCGTAAAATGTTTCTAGGTGGTTTTGGAGTGTTCTTTTTTTGCGTGTTGTGCTCATTGTTTGTTTTGGTTGTGCTGTTTTAAAGATTTCGGGAATAACTTATCATCCCTTCCTGTTTCCCGTTGCAACCTATTCTATGCGATAAATTTCTTATTATTATGTCGAACGGGATGTGGATTAATAAAATGACGAAGTTAGGGAAATAACGTTACGTAAGTGTACAAAGATAAATTTTGGGAGTGAATTCTACTTAAGATTATCAAAAGAGTGAACAACGTAGGTTACATGGATTGGTGCCCGGCCCTGGAATGGAGAATACATGGAAGCCTAAAACAATCAATAGCTAAGGCTGGCTTCTTAGAATAAGTTGTCATTGCAACGTTGTGTCGTAAAATTGTTACAACTGAATTATCAACCAGTTTCTATGCTATCAGTACTATACAACAATGTTTGTAACAATGCAACAAGTTTAGTAGAAAGGTAATTTTTTTTTTATTATCCATTTCTTTTTAGCAACACTTCACGTAGGAGACGAAATTCGTGAAATCAATGGAGTGAGTGTTGCTAACCAATCCGTGGAAAGTTTGCAAAGAATGTTGGTAAGTATATTTACAGCTATATAGTGACATTAATTATAAATCTCCCAGTGCTTTCAGTGTTTGTTTGTGTTTACTGGTCGTATGGTAAACAGCTGAACTGAATTGTGGTGTGTTCCACAATTAGAATGCTGGGGGTCATGCACAAACTCGCGAGCTTAACAATCCCAGCTATTCTGACATGGTCTCCACAATTAGAATTACTAATGCAGGTGATCACAAACTCGCAATAGGGGTATGCTTCCCCTCAAAGAAATAGTCCCAGTTTAAAACATCAATCGTGACAGAGATACGTTATGGCGACATTAACATATTTCTGCCTCGTAATGATATTTTAAATCGGGACTATTTCTTTGAGGGGGTGCACATCCCAATCGCGTGTATGTGATTACCTGCATTCTAATTGTGGAGACCATGTACAAGGTATGAGTTAAGCTGGGATTGTAAAGCTCGCGTAATATCACCAATGCGGAAAAAAAAAACAACAAAACACAATAATCTGACAAGAACTGTAGGCATTACAGTACACGGCTATGGCTGCCCTAAATGGCTTCCCACCTCAACACTTGGCTGATTGGGGAAGCATCGCACGCACTTCAGGGGTCGCAAACTGCCGTTTTGCATGTAATGTAGTTCTTATCATTCTGGTACGATTTCGCCTTTTTTTTTTTTGCATTGATAAATTAATTTTCCTTGCAAATTGTGCAATTTTCTGTTATTCGCTGTTTTTTAAAATCAATAACACCCGGCAGACACAGGCAAATCTTGCTTCACATGTTGAATACAAAACGTCTGAACTTTCGGCCAGTACAAGCCCGTTATTAGAAGTGCGAAAGCAATAAAAATTCACTTAAAAATCCTAAACACATTAAATTTGTGCCCAATTCATCATTTTATCACATTTTATCTTGAACAGCAAGAAACGCCTGTTTCTGCCCGGTTTTATTGATTAAGATGTCTACCTTTCATCCCGTGGATGTTATTAATGTGCCATTCACGAAAAAATCTGGAATTATTATACAATCTGACTTTTTAAAATTTAAACTTATTGACGATATCGGTGTTAATGAAGTTTTATTTTAAGATAAAAGAAAGTTTGTAGAAATGCACGTCAGTGGCATTCTCTTAATGCAAGTGGAATAAACCTAAATTTTTCTCTTCATTTGTTGAAAAATATTTAATATTGATAAACAGCGGAGATCACAATGTTAAAGAAGGTTTTTGTTGGCTGATGAATTATTTCTATATCAAATTTTGTAACCCGCTTTGTACAGCAGTGGTTAAAAACAATGGCAAACTATCTGCGGCGGTGGCGCTCGTGGCACCTGATATATGGCCGATTGCGGCTGCGTGGTGAGGCACACCTCTATGGGTTCTTTTTTCCACCGTTAGAATGAAGGTAATCAGTCTCGCACAAGGGCTGTGCAACCGCTCAAAGAAACAGTCCCACTTTAAAACATCGCTACGAGGCAGAAGTCCGTTAATGAAGACAGTAAAATTACCGCAGGGACCTTTGGTAATTAATTCCCTGTGGTAATTTTAACGTCGACATTAACGTATATCTCTCTCTGCCTCGTTTCATATCTGGGACTATTTCTTTGAGCGGCTGCACATCCCTTGCGCGAGTTTGTGATTTCCTGCAATTGCGGAATAAACCATGACAATACCTGGTTTGCTGAACAGGCCTACTTTAGGAAAGCAAGGAGAGAAGTAACATATGAAAATTTAAGCCGCTGCAGAGAAGCAAAACACCTCACAAAACACGCTGTAGAATTCGTCTTAGAAAAGAATGGAGTAATTATGTTCAAAAAGCAACGTGACCACTGTTAATCACTTTTTCAACAGCTAGGTATTCTGCCAAGCCGTCATCTCTAAAGGTTAATGCCCGAAAACCGCGGGCGATTGTTTCTGAAAGGCCCAAGGTTGAGGGCTTTAACCGACTGAATATGCCGCTTGCGATAACAATTGAAAAGCGTATTCCTTGGCAATGGCATTTCCCGTTCAACAATGTCTATCGCGCCGTTCCTAAAGGTCTATTATAAAACCTGTCTTAAAAAATTTTAAGAGAAGTTGTTCGAAGGGGTTATTCGTCGTTAGGTTTTCGTTGCATGAACGGTGATGGGGCATTCGGAATCGTGCAACAATGCTTTAACAATGTCTGCTTACACGACGTCCCAAAAGTTCTACTGTTGCAAAACATTGGCGGGATAATTTCCAACAACAATGCTCTGGACACGAAAATTTTTTAATAGAAGTTGTCTGAAGGGGCTGTTCGTCGTTGAGGTTTCGCTGCTTGAACGGTGAAGGGGTACTTCGGAATCCAGCCAAAATCAAATTACATTGAGCTGCTTAAATAAAATTAATAGTAACGCACACGCCGGCACTTAGTGTAGCCTAGTAGTGTACCACACTAATGGTATGCCTATCATGAAGGGGGAAACCGCATCTACCAAAATAAATACAATATAAATATATAAATGTTAATATAAACCCGCCTCTGCTAATGAGACAGTAACGGAAATTTAGCTAGCTGTAATATTATTTGAAAGTACATGTTATTGACTGGCAGTGACGTAACTAACGGGTGGGACGGGGGGAGAGGTATCTTCCAGAAAGATCTGGGAAAAAAAATTATTTATGCACATAAATGCCAGCTGCTCGTAGGCGTATCGTATGGCTGTCAATATAGTTTCATTTCTGTCGACAGTTAGTGACGAAGATATGCCAATATCTTTGTAGTGTATAAATAAAAATAAACATTCGAAACCACAGTCAAGTAGATCAGTAGCACTACAGCTACAACGCTTAATGTTTTGTTGATATTTCAATGATTTAAAAAGTGCGGGCCAGTAACTAAGTAGTTATTGGCCCGCAGTTTTCAAAAAAATATTGTTAGACCATTGTTGCTTCCGAGCCATAACTCGGAAAGCATGTATTCAGTGCGTCTATAGAACCCTTATTAATTTGTGTAACAACGGTGCTCATTTTTGTACGCGTCTTATGACGGATTACCACACTGGGAATGAATCTTGTTTTTATGGTGCAGCCACAAGTTGCACAAAAATATATAAGAAAGTAAATTTCAAACGCTTTAAAAGCGAGTGCACCCCGATTGAAAGGTATGTCAATGACTAAAAAGACATGTGGGATAGAGAGTCTCATGTCAAGTTTAGGGGTAGGAACGATGCATGAAATTCTGGAGATTTATGCGGGTTAAAGGTTTCCGGAATGCCTCTACAGAACAACACGTGACCACCTCTTCGGGTAGGGAATTCCAGACACCAATCACCCTAAGGGGGAAAAAAAAGTTTCAATTATAGTTAAGCTATAAAGAACAGCCTTTGATATAATAGTCGGTGGGCTCAGCTTGGCAACTAATGTAGCAACTTAGTGGCAGCCATTTTTGCTCTGATATCACTACTTTGATTGGCTGATACTTGGCGGGTTCTTTTGCCCTGTGGGTTTTGTTTCAGATTGTAGTTCAACTATAAAGAACAAAAATATACTTATAATTTTGATAATCTCGGGATGTGGTCTATGCGCGCATGTATATCCATCATTGCAAACCACTCACCCTCCCCTCCCCCCATCTCCCTATCCGTTCCCCCACCGGTACGCACAAGAAGTAGCCGAGCTTGGCACCACGCTCGATAAATTTCAAATTCTGACTCGTAAAAGGACCTGCGTGAACGTGGTCGTCAGAAAACGCTAAGAGGCTTAACATATGGTCCAGGCCTGGACGTAACTACGCCGACTATTGTGTTGCGCATTATTCGTGTGAGTGTAAATTATGCAAGATTTACGGTGCCTTAAAATTTATTTATGGTTGAATAAATCATGGCAAAGTGAACTTCCCGATGTTGCAAAACAAGATAACGCATCCGATTTTTCAGCCCGAATAAATTGGAAGGTCACAGGAATTGTCTTGCTTATAGGCGGGCTTTCGAGATTCGTGCAACCTGGTGAAATTAACAAACTTCCTTTAAAATACGCCCTTGTCCATTCATTGGGACTTCAGACCTTAAATTCTTGTGCGAAGGTCAGCAAGTCTGAAAGTTGAAAGGTTAGTTTCCTTTTGGTTTTCTTGTCGGGGCCAAGGTCTTCATGCCTGTCTCGCTCCCGTTGAGAGTTATGTTCGTAGATAAGCAGGGGTCTTCGGTATTTCTGCCGGAAAGGTCGGGCGGGGCCCATATTTCATCTTGAAGTAGTATCATAAAAATGATTTTGGAAAAGTTCACGCTGAAAATTGGCTCGGCAAAAGGGAAAACGCGAGCTGGCCGTTGAACGGAAATTGAAAAACGGAAATAATTGGAAAAGTTCATAATATGAAGATATTCGTTGCGCTTGTTCGAAAGCTGTGAAAAATGCTTGCTTACGAAGAAAATGGTAGAAATACCTGGTGGTGCATCAAAAACTAATTTGATGCAAAAACTTAACTAACAATGCGACATTTTATTTTTGATTGTCTATTTTATTGTGTGGACCGGAAACCATTGTCGAAAGAGCTACACGCCCACTCCTGGTTATTGCCATTGATTACTTAACAGGCTGTTAGATCGCTGCTTGAGCTCAGTAACTCCAATCCTAATTTAACTATTTATACGAAACCTTTTTTGCCCCATAGTTGGAAAAAAAGAAACGACTTTCTACTTTCTTTGCATTAAAAGTAACACGTTAAAAAAAGAAAGAAAAAAACCCTGGCCTGTCCACTTGAATCCACACGAAAAGCATTTGCCCGCTGACATACATAAATATATACATACAAACATAGTACATACTCATTCTCAACTCGCTCACTCAACTCACTCCCCTCACTCACCTTATTCAACTTAACTCACACCTTTACAGTAGGAAACGTCATACGCAGGTGTGACTACACTCCGTGAGTAACTAACTAGACTCAACGAACAGCAGTGTATAGATCCGTTACAACAAGGATAAAGAAATGTAGCTAAAGAAACAATTTTCGTGTTAGCTTCTGAACGCTCTTGTTGACCGTTTCGTTACGACCAGGTAGAGGTCAAGTCGGCGCCCTTTTGAAATTGCTGATTGTAGCTTCTAGCGAGCGAAATTGCCTTACATAAACGAGGCCTAAGCGATGCAGCTTGCAAATATATTAAGTTTTCTTTGGCTCGACGGTTTTAACAGTTTTCTTTGGTTACGTGTGCAACGATAATAAAAATGTAAAATAATCTAAAACATTAATCAGGATTCATACAGGCCCTTGAAAACCTGGAAAAGGTTCTTAAAAAACTTCAAAAATGCCTTAAGTCCTGGAATTCTCCTGGAGATTATCATAAGCTTAAAATGGCGTTTCTCTTTTCTGTGCAATTTATGTTAAAAGTAAAACGAAAAAAAAAAAAACTTAATGCATCATGCACATGAAATTGGTGGGACAAATTGATGGCGCCAGTATCATGTCGCAAAACCAGATCGGTCACTTTCAGTTTGCCACAAAGACTGCATTCAACCAGTTATTCTTTATTTATCATTGCCTGTCAATTTTACCTGTTGACAAATCCTGGAATTTACTTGGCGAGTGCAAACCTTGATTAACGTAAATAAGTAAAATAAATGAAAATATTAATGGTTGCCAGGTGGCTCCTGTTCAGTCAAATTGGCAAAAATATTGCTCGCCAATTCAAATATTTATATTTTTTATAGCTGAACGCGGTAAAAAGCATTTCAGCATGAAACATTGGTAACTTGGACACCAAACGAAATAGAGAGATGAGGTTTGCGGCACTGTAAACTACTAATAGAGCGGTAACTTCTGTCTGGCTTTCAATTGTCGATGTGTAGCGGCCATAATTTTAAAAAAAAATTATTAGTGTAAATAATTTGAAGAAAGTTTTATATGAGTGTTTGTTACTTCCAGTTCGATACACGTTGCAATGGCGCACAAAAAGCATCAAACTACTCTACATGGTTGAAGTCCTCATTCCAGCAAAACTAAAACAATATCTCCGTTCGTATTCAAAAGGTTTCAACCAAACTTGGCCAGATGTGCATAGATGAGTACGGAAGGTGTATTTATACCAAATAATGCTATTCTGTGCAAGAGTAAAAGTAGGGAGCTACACGTTAATTTGAAAACTGTTCACTTGTTGTTGTTCTGCCACCGTTTCAGAAAAAAAAAAAACTGCTGCACCTACCTGAAATCTGAAACATGATCTAAGCCAGAAATTTCCTTGGCCTTCATTCTCAAAGAGACTACTTTTCAATTGGTCGAACCATTCCGGAGTTTACGGGACTCTGAACGATCAGTTTTATTGTTTTACATTGTTTAAACGTTGTAATTAGGATACAATGGGAGCGATTTTCTCAATTATACATTTATTTATTTCAATTTAAAATCATCAATTTCTATCGGTGTACATTCTAAAAAGTAAAGTGAAACGTCAATCATATGACTCCTTTTTTTTCCGGCACACTCGATGTTTTTATGTGTAATTATGTTATTTACGCAGTGCGTCCTAAAAGTATCGTTTCAGTTCAACATAATAATCGCTACCAACTTTGTAAAGGTTAAGCGTGAAATGCGCACTTTATTGTGCAATTTATCACGCCGCTACGAAAATCGTAAATCAACTTTTGTGCTACTGTATAGTTTGGCAGATGCACGGAGCTTCTATTGACGTGCTACAACCAGAGTCACTACCTGCGTCCGATTTATCGCTGTTGAAACGTGCTACCATGAACCAATTTCAATAGGCATGCCTGTCATCACCACATTCTACGAACATCCAAAATTGATGTTGGCACTCGCAATTATGGTTGTTTGCCGGCCGCCGCGTGTTTTTGTCGGATTTTACGTATAAATGCAGCACCTATTTAAATATGGTTGTACCGTAAATCGCCTATGAAACGCTCAGGGGCAGTTAAAATTATTTCCATAAAAAGGGGGTGGGCCGCGTAACACAGTGATAATCCGAATCTTTCTTTTCGGTCTCGGGGGGGGGGGGCGGGGGGGGGGTTTAGGCCTAACTCCATCGCAGAAAATTCGGCGTTTATGCGATCATTCAAGTGCATAGTCTGGGTTCGTTTGTTCAGGAATTCAGTTTAGTAGTTTGTGGGCTTTATATATGAAACTTTTAGTTGATTTTGATACAGAAAACCATGATTTAAGGGGATGAAAAATATTGATTTCGTTAAATGTATGACGCTTTTAGTCAATTTCTAGCAGAAACATTACGATCTATAATGCTTTATGGTCATAAATCGTGAAATAACCAGGAGGGCTATAACTAGGTAATTTCACCATTTCCATCTTAAAGCATTTTAG
>JAHWFP010048144.1:0-10661 GCA_023313725.1 Lithobius niger | reverse complement strand
TTTTAAAATGCAACTAATGTGTGTTATCAACGGTTTCCTTTTTTTTTATGGTTGCGTTTCTTCCTGAAAAATGTCATTATTTCATCGAGTTACGTCGAAAAAGTTTATCAGCTAGAAAGAAGCAACCCAAATGTAATTTGTCGTGTCTTTTAAAGTTCACTTGACTACCACCAGCATGGTGTTTGCTTCATCGGAATTCCTTAACTATTCAGGATTTCAAATTTACAATTGTGAGTGTAAGAACTAAATTGGAAAATTTGTAATTTCTTCCGTAATAATTGTTTGATTTACGGCAAAGTTTGGCTCAGCAATACTTATGGGGATATGTACCAAATTTCATTCCAATCCGACCATTCGTTTGGGCTCCACCCAGACTACAAAAGTGAAACCAATGTATCACCCAACCAACCAGCCAACCAACATTTTGCAATTTGGTGTCCGTTATAGATTATGCTACGCTCGCTCCACCAATGAGTAGCTGTGTGACTGCTGGTCTGGGTTGGCCCTGTGCACTTGGCTATCTCCTGGAATCGCAGTAGGAGGTCCCTGTCAGTTGTGAATGATGGATTTGATAGAAGGTGCCAGCCCCAAAACTGATCATTTTGTTGCTCCGTCAGTTCATGTAGTATGGGCTACGGGCAATTGGGCAAGGAGAACCACTGGGCAGAGGCGTTCGTTTGATTGATGGATTTGACGAATAGGATCATATCCCGGCTCAGCGTTTTCTCCAGTTTCTCCCCGTCGGTTCAGGTTTTCTAGGCCATGGGTGGGCAGGCAATGGAAACTATCGGGTGGGAGCTTTCGTTTGATTGTTGGAATTGACAAATGGTGCCACGTGTTTATATGCCCTTTTGAGCACGTAGGTTTTGTTAAATTTAAAATATTATAATTATGTACATTGTGCAGATGGTTTTTAAAATAATGTGTCCTTTTTTTTAATACACAGGCACGGAATTGGCATTTTTGACTTTACCCGATATGGTGGCATTGATGCCTTATCCAAAATTTGGAACACTCCTAATATTTCTAATGGTTTTCACTTTTGGCGTTGACACTCAGGTAAGACCTAAATCCTACAGCAGTTTTGAATGAATATATGATAGAAGTTAAAATAAAAAATATGTTCATGCTGTCCGAAAATTGTCTTATCTTAGCACCTAGCCGAACTTTATGCGCGTACCACTTCTTGCTAGTTAACAGTCCAACCAGAACTCTGTCCTAAATGAAAAAACCAAGCACTTGCACTCGGTGCTTTGATCAGCAATGGAATGCAACGAGTATTTGAGAAAATTATCTCTTTTTAAACTAGGCTTAAGTGGTGTTTGCAATGGAAGTACTATGGTCTAAAAACAAGATGGATAGACTAAGGCGAAAAGATTTCTGATAATTCCACAAATGACATCGGCAGTAAATTACATAGCCATAGAGCTTTCATTGATAATCCAGCTACGTTTTATCAGTTATATCTCGAGTGCTTAGCGCAAGGAGTATATCTTTAAATTATTAGCACGAATTATTTTTATTCTGGCTACAGTCTTAGTGAAAATTGTTTTAGCCATATTATCGACAAAAGCTAGAGGGCTATTTTGTTGGAATATACCCCAATATATCATAAGAAAAGCCCAGTCGACTAATGTTTCCAATGGACAATGCTCCCTGGATCCAATTGAATAACAATCGACTACACATCGGGCACATCGTGCACATCGTTTATCAGTGCTGGCGTGGCAACTACACCTTGTCGCGCGGAATGTGGCATTGATGGCTAGCCAAAGGTTTTGTCATTGGTGATTTTGATGACAAGCAAAATGAAAAAATCTATTTTTAACGTAAATGTTTAGTTTTAAACCAAATTATGAAGTGTTTTAAACTTCGACTTTGAAATTGACAACCTCATACAATAGGGAAAAAAAACTTCTTTATTTCGTAGATGTGGACTTCTAATACTGAGTTGAATTGCTTCCGAGTAACCCAGCATATCTGGTGCCCTTTTGTTGTTAAATAAAGATCCTACCAAATGATAAAATAAAATCATAGAATAAGCTAGCAACTTAAAAGGGGGCGAGGGGTAATCGTTTAACTGGAAAATCGCATAATTGGAAGAACGTATACAGTATAAAAGTATAACAGGAAATCGTCTAACACAAAATTCGTATAACGGCAAATGGTCTAACACGAAATTCGTATAATGGACAATCGTCTAATGTCCCTGCGTCACTCGCGCTGCCACGCTCGCCTCGGCTATACATATAACATCAGAATCTGCAAGTATATCATTGTCCAGTAAGAGGTTTATCAAATATACGATTATCCATTATACAATATTTCGTTTAGATAATTTTCCATTATACAACATTCCATTTAGAGTTTTCCAGACTTTTTTACTTAGGCACTTACAGGATTTTTCATTATACGACATTCCATTTACGGTTTTCCAGATTTTTTTTTAGGCAAATATTAGATAATTATCCCATTAGAGGATTTTACAGTTAGACTTTCGTCCGACATCCCCTTAAAATTAAGTACATTACGTTTAGGGAGCCATTCGGCGAGGGGGAAACTGAGATGGAGAGCAACACAATCGTGGGAACAGAACATCGTAAACTTATCTACGTCACTCATCTTTAGACTGGGTGGTTTTTTCAGTCTTTATACGGGCAAGTTTATAGTTCAAAATAAATAATAACAAAAGCGCTAAACATTCTTTGTCTTTATTAATATCCACAACAAATGTCTCCATTTATTAGCCTCTTACCACTCTATCAGTTTATAAAATTATTTCTCCTCAACACGAAATCAACGAATGCGAGGTTGTGTCATCGGCTTTCTCCACCACCAACCATGCATTGCTCAAATCGGCTGATGGAGGACTCCGTGTGTGTCTGCACGTTCGAAATATGAATTGTTTCCCAATAATTACCCAGAGATCAAAATTCTAAAAACTGATGCGGCAAAATTTAAAATGTCGCGAAGGTCGCCGACGAAACATTTTAGGATACTTCACCGAAAAATTATTAAGTGTGATGTGAAAATACGAAACCAAGCATGAAAACGTCAAGCACTCCTGATGGGATATATGGATATGACTCAGAAGCTGCCGTAACTAACGGGTAGTCGCATCTGTTTTAAACTTAGCTTGTCAAATTGTACAGAGAAAGGTCTCTGGTTAGCGAGAAGGAGGGGTATAATCACCGCTAGGAATTATACCTTCCACCATGGTAGGAAACGGAATATACTCAGTGTTATTTAATGCCAAGAGCACACAAAAAATAAGAAGTGAAGAACAGACCATGGTAAAAACTCGATTTAGAACCAGAGCCTCCTTATATAAATTCCCAATATGGAGAGTACATACATATATATATTACGTACCTTATAAGGACTTAATTTAAAAAATATATTTTCTTTGTCATGTTGGCTCAGTTGGTAAACTACCTTGCGCACAAAATATGTACATGATACATATACATGGACTAATTAGCTGTTGATATATGATGACATTAAAAAGGTTTTCTTGGGGATTCTCTATAAGGTGATTGAATTTTGTAGCACGGTAAAATGTCTAGTTTGTCACTGTAATTAGTTTTACACAGGAACAGTCTAATACTGTCTAATAGTGAACTTTTAACTCTCGACTTTATCATTGTTGATGTGGAATATGTGGATTGTGAATCAGTTATTAGTTCAAACAGTGTTACCAATGAACATTGCCACTCTCCCAACTCCAACCTTATTCATTGTAAAAGATAGTCAATTACGTAAGTCAACTCTTCAATGAAATAAAGCGTTGCTACCAGACCAAAAATGACGTCTTCACAATGTTTACCTGTGTTGGTTAATTGTTTTCAGATATAGAAACACACTAGTGTGTCGCCGCCAAGTAAATTATTTATTGTAGTTGGAGCATAATTGTTAGAGCGTAATTCTTAGAGTGCAATTCTTGTTGTCAGATGGCGGCTCACTAGCAGACCTTGACTTTTAACTGTATCGAGCTTATACACGATTTCAGCATAATGGTGCAAATTCCCCATGCAGTAGAAATCTTGGAAATCGTTGGAATCAGTTGTCTGGATCCAGTAACGAAGAATACCACAACATTAAAGTTTGGGAAGATGTCCTTTGCGGAGAAAACGTGCCCTCCATAACGTTGATTTGTGTTACTGGTTAGCTACCAAAGTCAGGGCTCCCATAGGGTATAAAACATGTCTACAGCTCGTTAGAAAAAGTTTGCATATCTAAATTTTGGCACACAGGTAAAGAGTAGTACGGGGAGTGCATTTTAATAAACTGGGGGTTGCAGCTAGAAGCACGTGGCCCTGAAGTGGCACGTAACTGCAAAATTATTGTTGTAACCATTGTTTGTATTCTTATCCAACAGTCTATTATAACACGCTTAAGTGTTGTACGCCCACCGTTTCAGTACTTAGGTACCGCAACAATTCACTCGCGTCTTAACAAAATAACTATTCTTGCTATTATTGAACTTTTTGCTTAACGATATGGTAAATAAACTAGCCTACCGTTCAGTGAGTTTTGTATTATGTGTTATCTAAAACAAAACCCACAAGGGTGAAAGAACCCGCCAAGTTTCAGCCCATCAAAGTAGTGATATCAGAGATAAAAAGGCTGCCACCAAGTTACTACATTAGTTGCCAATCTAATCCCACCGAGTATTAGATCAAAGGTTAAATCAAAAACCTGACCATTGCTATTATCAGTAGCAATGGTCAAGGTTTTGATTTAACGTGTAAAGTAATAGTCGGTGGGATTAGCTTGGCAACTAGTGTAGTAACTTGGTGGCAGCCTTTTTGGCTCTGATATTACAACTTTGATTGGCTGTAACTTTGCGGGTTCTTTCACCCTTGTGGGTTTGTTTTAGATATCACTTCTTTTGTAATTTTTTTGGGTGACATCTTATTTTAGCCACTGCCCAGTTATCTACTATCTGGACAAGTTTGGTCGAAAAATATTGAATCTGAACGGAGATATTAATTTTTTTTATAGTTTTGCTGCAGTGAGGACTTAAATCATATAAATTAAAGCGTTTGCTGATTTGCATTCAACCGTCAACAATACGTAGCGCGGACTGCGGATTTATTAAAAGCTTAGTGTCCCGAAGCCACGCGTCCTACTACAAACAAGTAGCGGTTCCATTTTATCGACTATGATGTGTTGCCGATTATTTCTGGCAGTCCTTTTGCATTGTTACTCGTTAGCACTAATATCAAGTAGCGCTTATTTTGATCACCGGTGGCGTTTTTCCAACATACGAAAAACTATTTTATATGAGCGGAATTAGTAGTCAGTAGTTAGTAGTCAGGTATATAGTAGTCAGCTAAAATCAACGATCTTCACTGACGTTTATGACATTGATACAGTTTATGCACGTGATTGAAATACAACTATTGCTTGTCAAGGTGCAAAGACTGCCCATTTTCAACAATTTTCAAGCTGTTTGGCCACATAGATATTTAACCTCGTCATCGTGTAATACGCTCAGCTCTGGTTTTTGTTAAAGTACCAAAGCTAGTGGCTATTTAACAACAACGCAAGAATTAAACAATGACTTTCTTACGATGAAGTTGCAATGAAGTGTGACAATTCTTGAACTTGGCGGGCGGACCACTAGCGTGGTCCTTGATTTGAAAAGTGAAATATTATGTGATCAGTGAGTTTCATAGTATGTGATTGCTAAGGTACGTGAATACACCATGGTAATTGAACTACGGAAGTTGCAGCAGAAAAGAGACTGGGAATCTATCACTGCCAGGAAAAGTTGAAACGCAATACAGATCGTGAGCACACGATCCAGTCAAGTGTGAAAAAAGTAAATTTTTTCAAAGAAGTATAGCTTAGTAATGTGCCGATTTTGATGGTTACGCTAGACATATGCTAAGTAGATGTTCGGCCAAGTAGATGAGATTAATTGTGATTGAGTGAGCAATTCTAGCTTCATTGAGTGATTAAAATTAAACTCGGGAGGGGCAATTGAAGGGGGATGTGCTGATTGAGTGAGCGAAGAGAATGAAAATCAGCATTTGTTAGCCAGTGCGCTCAAAAATGGGATTAAACAAACTTAAGCATGTGAAACATCAGCATACAATAAACCAAACCGTGTCAATTTGGCTGATGTAACGGATAATTGGGCAATGGCAAATGTGAAAATTTTGATTGAGAAAATTTATAGACATAAAATACCTCCAAACAAAAACGGTAGAGGTAGAGGTAGAGGTTTTTATTCACAGGCGTATGAAAGTTGTGATATCCACCCAAAACCAAAAATAGTATAAGAGAAGCCACCAAGTTTCCAAAAAGGGTCGGCATTTGAAAGTAGTGATATCATTCAACCAGGGAAAGGCCGCCAAGGTTACTCCTATTAGCCAACTTAATCGTGCTGAATAATACTTTGGACGTTAAATGAGGCAGTTAGTTCACAAGTGGTGTAAGTCGATTTAAGTCATTTTGAGATAATTAGGGCTAAACAAATGAACCCATTATAAAAATCACTTAGGTAATACTTAATGGTGAAAGATGAGGTCCGGTCATTTAAGTCCGGTCTAGTACATGAAACTGTGAAGAATGCAAATTTTATATCCCAAAATCATGGACGTGGCAGCAGTCAACTCACCGCCCCAACAACAGCATGTTGAACAGAGCAAAAAAAAAAACCTATTTCTTTACTGCATTTCTAGACTGTGAAAGTGATTCTAAGCAACTTTCCCTTTGACACTACCCATCTAACTCTGTTAGTATAGATTTCATAGTTTCCAAGAAAAAAATGAATGACCCTGTTGGGCTTGGCATACAAGAAGAATACACCTTATAACCTTATAATACATTACACCCTATTATTTTACCTCTACAACTTTTGCTGTATGAGTGACCGTTTTGGCCCTATGTAGATTAAGTAGTGGGCACTTAGTCCAATATTTAAACAACCCACTTTTTTGGGGTGAAAAAAGCGTCGGTTCAAAAAAACGTAAGAGACCAACGTAACTGAGAATTTTATACCCTATTAGTTTGTTCTCTGCAACTTTTGGTGTAAGAGTGACCGTTTAGGCCCTATGTAGATTAAGTAGTGGGCACTTAGTCCAAAATTTAAACAACCCACTTTTTGGGGGTGAAAAAAACGTCGGTTCAAAAAAAACAAAAGAGACCAACCTAACTGAAAAGTTTTCAACCTTTAATTTCATCTCTACGACGTTTGCTGTACGAGTCAACCTTTAGGCCCTATATACAGTAAGTGGGGACAAAGGAATGTCCCTGTTGGACTTAACCAAAAATCTGCAAAAATCGAACATTTGTTTATTGAATTTCGGGACTCTGCAAGTAGTTCTGACAAACTTTCCCATTGACACCACACGCCTATCTCTGTTAGTTTAGATTTTAGTATAGGCATCTATTGGACTTGGAAAACAAATTTCTTCGTGCTGTGACTTGCACCACCTGTGCTCCAAACTTTCGTTTGGTGCACAGGAAGATAGCTGCCATCTACTGGCCAAAAAACTGAAACTAGGAGATACACCACTTACGGACTATCAGAAAAGCATATTACCATTCAGAAAATGTGCCTAAAACTCGTTTTTTTTTCGAAAAGTGGACTTACACCACTTGTGAGCTAACCGCCTCAAATGAAAACTTTTAGATTGCTACCACTAGTTAGGTGCGATTAACTTAGCTAATAGGTTTAACCTTGGCGGCCTTTCCCTGGAAGAATGATATCTTTACTTTCAAAATCCAATCCTTTTTTCAAACTTGGCGGCTTCTCTTATACCAGATTTGGTCTTGGGTTTTATGTGTTTAATCATGCTTTCTTATTTTTTTTTATTGGAGTTAGTGAAACTAACGTTTAAGCATAGTATTGAATCTTTATTTTTAAATCCTTGCGTAATCTTAACGTGGTGTGTATTCATTTAACGAAAAGACTTAGCACAAATTGGATCTACAATCGAATGATTACGAAAATTAAATTTCGTGGCACTGCCAACAGCAAAAGGGGCATAAGGGTTCTTCAAAAAACTGTCGGTTGTACACCAGGAAAGACCAAAGCAAATTGCCCGCTTTGGACACTTTGAAATCAATTACTTGCATTGGAGAGGGAGAGGGAGGAAGCAATGGGGAACATTTTTTAAAAATAAGTTGAATAACGTGTGATGTCACTGTTCATATATTGGCAATGTCATTTTTACCTTGAAAACGCTTGCATTTCCTCCATAAAAAAATTGAATGCAAAGTGTTTTTTTTTTTATGATTAGGATGCTTCATCTAAAATTTATTTGTTTTAGATGGCTCTTATCCAAACCGTCGTGGTTGCTGTTGAAGATATGTGGCCTTGGACACGACAATACCGAACTTATGTAACTATAATTACGTGCACGTCGGCCATGATTTTTGGACTAGTATTTGTCACTAGGGTAAGTTATGATAAGTAAATTTATTTTGTGAACCAGCAACTCAGCTGAATCGCATTAAGGCTATTACAGATAAATGAACGCAAGTTTTAGCCACAAAATACATTTTGAATGTGGAAGGAATTCTAGTTAAGGCTAGGGGAATAACTCTGAGAGCCTACCATGAAACCTCAGGGTTTTTAAGGACCCACATAACATGTGTTTTTAGGGACCTGCATAACATCCAGAGTCATTCACAATACAACCCAATGCTCAAGGAGCTTACGTCCACGCAAGCAGAGTTACAACTATATTATTAAACCAGAGAAGCACTAGTGTTCACGAATGTGTGGACGCACCATATGCCATCATTCACTTCTCCTGTGATATCATAAAAGATACGACCGGAAGTGATGCCATTACCACATTCCATATTAACTCATCACCCCTGTAATTTCATCACCCACTTGAACAGATATGACGTCATCACCACACATGATGTCATCAGTCACCTAACCAGAATTGACCCCAACATGTTGCCACCCTTCTACATGACCCCATATGTGGACCTCCCCACTTCTCCCCACAAGTCACCCCTACCTCTAAATTTCAAACATGATCCTTCCCATGTGATCTCATCTCCCCAGCTGACATCATCAACCACCTGACAAAAAATGATGCCCTCAGAAAGCAAGAAGGCCATTATTTTGAAATCAAGATGGCTCCCGCCAATTTGACATAACCAGAAGTAAAGCCCGACGTGACGTCATCAACATTGTGGTCGGAAATGATGTCTTAAAATGGCACAACTAGTATACCATCAAGTGACGGGCAACTAAGTGATGTCGGCAGTAATAAACTGTACCATACCATGAAGCAATTGCGGAACAGGATGATGTACTACCACGATTTAAGGGTTGACTTCCAGTCTCATGGGCGACTTTCAGACTAGAGGTTCATTTTTATATTCGATTTGCTATGTTGTAAAGATAGACGATAGTGCCCCTCCATATATGTATGGGTGCGAGGTTTCGGTTAATATCTTGGATTTTTGTACTTACGAACCTAGACTGAGCAAACGAAAGATGGCATCGTAGTGCACTATGGTAGGGTGCCAAACCACTGATTCTGTGCTAATAATCCGGACTGGACAGATATAAGATGGCATCCTATGCACTATTTTAAGGAGGGGGCCTTGGTAGGATTCACCATGGATATCTATACGTACGAATCTAGACCAGGAAATTAAAAATGGAGGCCTTGTTCACTACTGCAGGACGCTGTACTATTGACCTCTATATGCACCAAATTGGAGCCTTGCACACCTTACATACTAGAGTTACCCTTTAATGGTTGCCCACATAGCCTATTATTTCGTGTGTACACAGTTTATAACTAGAAAAAAGTTTAAAAATGTAAAGCAGATAATATTCCAGGGACTGAAGAGTAAGGTTGTAGCGACAAAACTTGAGTCGTCACCCGCTACCTTCCCAACGTAGTCCCGGGATTACTGGATGCACCCTTCATCGTTTTCATTGCCACCATGCATTGCAAGCAAGAACTAAACTATCTGCGTAGCGATGGTGGTGTTACTAGCGTGAAAGAGAGGAACTAAATCGAAAATACACATGCGCAAACGAATTACAATTTGTCATCCCTGAAGGCATTAGGTTAACGCATAATGTAACTAGAAATTATTTTTGCTGTCGCATTTCATTTAGGAAAGGCAGAGCAAAAGCGAATGCTAATCATTCAAAGAAAAACACAGTATTTGAAACTTTAATAAATTTGAAATAAAAGATTTTAATCAGAAAAGTAGTAGTTTCAACTTTAAAATTTAGCTATTTATTAATTTTTGGAGCACTCCAATGCAATATTAGACCTTGCATAACTCAAAAACCACAAGGACTACCCAAACCACACCTTGCACAGTAGCAAGAGTGTACGGCGGACACGATTAAGCCAAAAAAAAATCCGGAATTGTACATGGGGTTGAGGAACCATCAGGGTGACAAAATAGACCAATAGCCAAAAGCCAAGAGCAAAACAACAAGATAGCGAGGCCGTCTCTAATTATTAAATAAATAGACATAAATCGCTGGAAATAATATTAAGGAAAATTGAAAATAAGCCAACAGCGCAAATCATTTACTAGAAATAACGTAGATCAGTAAGCCACCTTTATGCACCTACGTTTCGTCGGAGTGGCATGACCCGGATTCGAACCGGCTACCCAGTTCGCCCCCAGATCACTTGCATAGCGCCTTAATC
>JAHWFP010048140.1:0-28056 GCA_023313725.1 Lithobius niger | reverse complement strand
TTGCACGAAGGTCTGCAGGTGACAGTTCATTAATGCGGCAAGCTACTCAAGCGCACAATTCCGAGAATCAGCTTATGCGCTTCGAACGCGACAATACAATGACTGACAAGCGCAACGGTACCTAATTCACTTTTAGGACCTGAACTGTCAAGACCCGCAATTTCTATTCAGAACACTAATCAATCAAATAAATTGCTAAGCGACAACGCACTAGTATTTAAGCGGACTTCAGGAATGCGGCATCATCATTCAACTTTTAAAGGTTTACACGTTGCCACCATTCTCTGAGCCTGCTATTCACGGACGTCTAAAAGCCGTGCCGCGCGCCCGACGTACGACACCGGGAGACGGGAAGCCGGGTGCCCGAACGCCAGCCACGGCGGAGCTCACAGGAGATAAGTATCATTCCGTATCATTTACAACCATTGTTGTACTTGAATTATAGTAAGCCGAGTGCTTAATCGTTTAATACCAATCATTATTAATTATCCTTTATTAGGATTTATTCTAATACAACCGTAGTAAGAATGCCAATCGCCAACTATTGTTGATTTAATGTAATCAACCCGATCTCGAAATATAATCCTTATAATTCGATTATTGACCAGTGTGGTCCATATTTTGTACAACGGAGAGTCGATTAAAGGCCCAAAATATTATTGAATTGTTGCTTATCATTACGCCTCCCATTTCAAGTGCTATATTCATGTGTATAAGTTAGGTTAAATACAACCGATTCATCCTGACAACAATGGTTTATTTTGTGGCGTTTGTTCACTAAAATAGATCATTACACACCAACCCTTACGAGAACAGTAGCCATATTGGCTGGACGTGGAATTCTAAATTTACTTTGGTTTATTGGAGGATTTAATATATGAGCCCCGCCACCCCCTTTCTCAGAGCTCAATCCTGGTTTTCCGTCGGTGGCAAATCATTGCTACTGACTGAATTCACCTTCCTCCCCCCTTTAACTTTTTTAGGGGCTTTGCAGTGAAATGAAAGGTGACCTAATTCCCCACAATTGTAACATGTTTTGGTAACATTCCTGTTATCCTTATTCCTGTTATCCTGAAAGTGTGCGTTTTTTGAGTCTCGTGTGACATTTATCCTTAGGCCTAGTGCCACTAGCTACGATCCTGTATTACTTGACTGAGGTGCAGAAACTACTTTAGGTTGTGATGTAACTTGTTGAGGTGCCGCCGGCCCAGAATATACCTGAATTGCAGTTTGATCTAACAAACCCTCAATTTTACGTGCGTCAGCAACTAATTCTAACAGGGAGGTGTAACATTTAGTCCCTAACATAAGTTTTAATGCAGCGCCCATGTTATTTTTAACCAGAGGCAGTTATTCGTACTCTGGCATAGCGTACGAAAGTTGCTGAATTTGCAGCGCTATATCATGGATATAGTCAGCAACTAATTCACCTTAGACATGTCTTCTAGATGTAAGCCTATCTAAAACTACTTCGTCACGGTTATGCACCTGAAACCTAACCATAAGACTCATTTTGAAATGTTGCCATGACAGTGGAAGAGGACAAGCCATAAACCACTGTAATGCCATACCTGTCAAAAGTGTAGGAAACCAATTCGTCAGGAATATGTGCTCAGGGATACCCCTTCCGACTTGAAGTTGTTCCGCCCTAAGCAAAAATTCCCTAGGACCAGGTCCCACAGAATCCCCATCAAATGTCTTCACTTCAAACTTAGGTGTCCATATTAATGGAAGTGCCTGAACATTACTATAACCCATAAAGTGTTGATTTTTATAAGTCTACCTACACCTGGATAATTTATATTAGGTTGTGCACTAGCAATATTACCTAAACTAGATTGTTGGCCTAATGAACCAGTTTGTAGATTCCCTAAACTTAAGTTAGGCTGCTGACTACCTGAACCTGAACAAGGGTTAAGAGGTGGCTGACTACGTGAACCAGTATTAGTTTGTACTGTAGTAAATTGTGGCTGCATAGTAGTACCCACAAATGGGACATTTAATGACTGACTACCCACTGTGGCTTGCATATTGGCTTCAATAGTTAGAAGTCGCATATACTCAGCCAAATTGACTTGAATTGTTTGGTTTTGGACATTCGCGGCAGGAGCCGTACTTTGTGAAGACTGAGCACATTCCCAGTATTATTACCTTGACTAATACCAAGTGGTGGGACAGGCACATTACTTTGCCTACTTTGCTGATGTACTAATCTTGGCGTATTAACTGGCAAATTTACATTTTGTAACAAAGGGTTGCCTAAAGGAGAACCTAAAGGGGTACGACCATCTGCCGACATTTTAACTAGCAAGAGCAAAAACCATATGTTGCGTAACGTTAATGCACACTGCATATTAAGACACATTCACAAAGAACTAATTTCTGGTCTCTTGAAAAATTCAGAAGTTTTTGAAAAGTACCAAACCCAAAGTAGGCCTATATTTAATCCAAAAATGTTGAAAGCTTTAAATCTAATTCCCAATTCAAACCAATTAATTTCAAGTAAATTCCAAAATTTGCAGAAAATGAACTAGGTTACTATTTTTGAAATTCAGATCTAAATTCAAAATGACCGGACTACAGGCCCCCAGTGTAACACCGTAATTTCGCTTTGTCCAAGCTTAATTCAAACGTTATCGCAAAAGTTCCCCCCGGGTTCAATCTTGTTTTGTCGAGACCAAGAATTCATTTCCACAAGCAAATAACAGTAACAATAATAAACATTTATTTTAAAAATTCCTAGCATGTTAGCCCATAACCGCCTAGATACGAGCGTACGCCTTCAACGTATAACAGCGAAAAACTAAGTCCCAGCACGAGCTTTGTGAGGGGTCCCCGGGTACCCCGAGCAAAGCGGGCAGTCACAGCCCAGTGGTCAGCGTCGTCGGCTCCAAACCAAGAGAATGCCGGTTCGAATCCGAGAACTGACCCCAAGTACCATATGGACTCTAAAAAAAAAGGGGTCTAAAGTTCTTTCAGGCGGTTATGGGTTATTTTTGCCCCTAGTAGGCTACACCAAAAAAGCTGTTAATACCTTTGATCGAATTCAACGAATTAAATTCAGTCGGCAAATTCATTTGTCAATAGGCCTACGAAATTGGATTTCACCTTAGGCTATATATATACTATATAAATCATTTAATAAATAGGCTATTCTTTCTCCACATAAAGGTTGATAAAACCTGAGGTTTATCTAGAATTACCTTCTTAAATATACTTTAATATTTCGCAAAATATAACCCAACTCTGCTTTTCTTAAATCTCCTCCCAGCTTAATTTTTGCTGTATGATAAACCTTTGGGCAGAGAAAAATATATTTCATTAAAATCCACAAGAAGCTCAGCTTCCTTTCATTTAGGATTAATTATGCTATTAGGAGAAAAGTACCCAATATTTCAATTATTCTTCCTTTTGTAATGCTATCTTAGGAATAGCGAACAAATAAATACATGCAAATACAAATCGTATTATGACACTAATTCGGTTTTTCTGGCTGGCGTATTGGCGTACAATAAATTCAAATTTCGGAAAGTTAGATACAACATTTCTTATAATTTTAGTGTACTCATGGATCAAACGAAGATTCAATGTACTCACGGACCAAACGAAGGATTGAAGAGTCAAAATCCCAGTGTTGGAGAAAGTTCAGAAACTCACACGGGCCTCCATCAACAGGGGTCGAACGAGATGGAACGAAGATGGCTTTACCTCCAGTGCTGACGAATACGAATACGAGTATCAGTTCCGTTATTTCATTACTGATCATTCTATTGTTGTGGTGAAAATTTCACAGTGGCGTCATTAGCAGTAGGCTAAATCTTCTCCTTGGTGTTTAGAATGAATACACGCCATTACCGTCTGACGTCAACAAACATCGTGGACAAAATGCAGGCAACTTCATTCGTCTTGGCGTCGTTCAGCGTCTTGTCCTTCTTCAAGCATGTTTTCCCAACATAACGCAGGTTGACGTTTGTAGACCAACAGGACGAACTACAATGAAATTGGGAGAGGCCACTTCCCGAATTCACGACGACGGACAACAAAAACTTGCTTCATTACTGACGAAAATGCAAGCCAGAAGTAACACGATTTTCACTAATTACGCACATTTTGTAAAATGCGCCATCAAACGTCAGCAACGATTCCAGGCCACCGCACACCAAAACCGGAAACTGAAGAGCGCCATAGCCAAACCGAAACTAACGCCGTAGCCAAACCGAAACCAAGCATTGTAGTTCACAAAACGAAAGTTTACCACTTAATTATACACACAAAATAAAAAAAAAAACAAAGTTAATTCGACGTTACACCTAAGCATGGAATCATAACAACAGGCCCAGGCTGATACGTACAGACAAGTCAAAATCTTGAGCCTATTCATAGGCTAAAGTCACAGTGCCCGCTGACCGACGGAACTGCGAGGATGGACCAGGACAGTAGAAACCGCGGATAGAGGGTTCGGCCTGACATGGAATCGCTTGCCGAAGGAACCACAGACCAGTCCGGGCTGGCGGAACCAGAAAATATGGAAGCCAGAACGAACGTGTGACGGGCACCCAAAACCGGCCAAGGCCGTAGCAGGCCGCAGGAGACCGTCCAAACGGTCCCAGGTTGAGGGGGGAACCAAGGTAGAGAACCGCCGTCAAACGGAATCGATCCGTGTCCAACCCAAAACAGGAACAATGTCTTCACGGGCCGCCTCGGTTCAGGAACCAAGAGCACACCCCAAACACAGTGGATGTAAAGGGGCCCAAGGACCAGAACGGGGAAAGCAGGAGCAGTGGAAGAGCAGCCGCGTCGCGTAGCAGCCAGAGAAAAAGAGATGAAGCATGGTACCATGCCAGCGCTTATATAGGAAGGCTGCGTCCACGCATGCGCAGTTGGATAGCTATGGGACTGGCAGGGAAGCCAACTTTCTAAGCTATAGAAAAAGCAATGAGAAGCAATGAGAATGAGTCGAAAATTATTTATAGCGGGACGAAAATAAATAGAAGCCCGTTCGACGGACGAGTGTGTGTAATAGACGTATGCTTTCGCCTGTCATGTGTATGTCCTTGCATCATGAAAGTATCTTTCTTTAGTTAGTGATTTTGCTGCGGTGATCCTTCTTTTCACTGGGAGCCGCCATCATGGTTTTTGATGCTGACAACACTTCCAAACATTTTTCTCAGCTCATGGTGATAAACCTATGGGCTGCCGAGAAAGTGGCTTAGTTGTTTATCGGATTAGCAGCAAGATATTTCGTTTCGTTTATAACTAAAGTAAATTTGGGAACTTTCCAGGTGTGGTTTGCAATATATTTGTAGCAATTTCCAAGCGTTGGTTAATACGTGTATTGTACAGCGGCGACAAAACGTAGTGCTGTGAATGATGTGGTAAGGCTTTCTGACTGATTGGTGATCGTGTAGTGCTTCTGTGGGTCTGGTTTGTTGTACATTGTTCCACTGCGTGAATAAATTCCAACTCTGACTCCCGTTTGACACCAGTACCACTTTCCAGGAGTACTGTACTGGCATTAAATCCTCAAATGTAGTGTGGCGAAATCTATTGCAGTTTGTTTATTGATGCTGAGCGGCGAAACCTTTTAAATGTGGCGAGAGTGGCAATGCCTTTGCAGGGAAAATTAATCCTTCTATGCATGTTCTTTCGCATTGTGAAAAGAATCCGTTTGATTGTGTTGAGTATGAAGCGGCCCATGCACATAAATGCTTGTTATTGCAACATGTTCTTCAACGTAATGAAACGAAACCGTTTAAATGGGATGATTGTGGAAAAGCTTCGGTAGCCTTGATTATATGCGATTACACACGGGGGATAATCTTTTCACGTGTGAGGAGTGTGACCTTTGCTGTTTTCCCATACCTATGATAAGGCCATGACTATGCACAGCGACAAAAAACCCTTTAAGTGTGGAGAGTGTGGTAAGTCCTTTACACAGAAACGTATTTTTACTAGACACATGCATGCTCACAGAGCCACTGAGCTGCCCAAACGTGATGTTTGTGGGAAGGACTTTGCTGAGATCTCTAGCATAAAACAGCACAAGCTCATGCACAGTAGCATAAAACCACATGACCTTCAAACTGAAAAGAATCCTAACCAGACACATGCAAATCCATTGTGGTGAAAAAGATGTGGTAGGCGACTGTGGTAATAGCTTAAATGGCCCATCTGTTTTAAATATGCATACTGTGGTTCATGCTCCAGCAGTGGTGGACTCGCAGTGTCATTCATATGTTGCTGGCGACAGTGCACCTGTAATGGAGAATGTTTAAACTCAGTAACCAAAGTTAAATCCTTGGATATAAGCCAACTTAATCTCGAAATGAGCAATCTAACTTGTACTGTCTCGAACTCATTCGCCGATCTTAAGGACCACTTACGCGACGAGATACTTAAGGCTTCCGAATATTGTGTGCTACACCATTCAAATGCAAATACAAAGACAAACTCCGCAAATGAGGTGTCGACTGGCTCCTGCGACAAAATGTTATTTTTTCTGGATTCCCTTGGCGAGCTAATGTCTACTGGACTACAAACAATTGAAACCAAACTCGAAAGTATAATCATGAAACAATCAGTGACATTACTTGATTCGATGAGCAAAATGATGTGTATGCAGGAACAGATCCTGCTCAACACTCAGCCCTGCAGTGTACTCTTCCAATGCAAGAAATTGATGGCCAAAGCAAAATTGTTGTTAGCACGGTTCTAAATACCCAGAGTGAATTTAATATACAGGTTGTATCCGCACATGTAGATACACTTTGTGAGTCGTCTGTCTCTGGCTTACACTCTGCTGTTGTTAAACCTACATTGATCCAAAGAAACACCCCCTGTATTCCCTTAAAACCGGCTCCAGCTGCTGAACATTTGAACCACCCCATTCAGAATCGGCAGTGTGACAACTTTGGATTAATAACGAATTTCGAAGCAGTTACCCCTGAAGTCCCCTCTAACCCTAGCACTCTAATTATTGGAGACTCTCAGGTCAGACGTATCAAACGGCCCTCGAATCTTAACCCATAACCGCCTGAAAGAACTTTCAGACCCTTTTTTTTAGAGTCCATATGGTACTTGGGTCGGTTCTCGGATTCGAACCGGCATTCTCTTGGTTTGGAGCCGAGGACGCTGACCACTGGGCTGTGACTGCTCGCTTTGCTCGGGGTCCCCGGGGACCCCTCACAAAGCTCGCGCTGGGACTTAGTTTTTCGCCGTTATACGTTGAAGGCGTACGTTCGTATCTAGGCGGTTATGGGTTAATTCCAGAACTTGGTGTTTTCCCGGAGCACGCATTGAGCATGTTATAAAATTTATTCCCGAGATCATGAAGTCCCATGCCGAGGCCACTCATGCTGTATCTGTGTCTGGGCACTAACAATATTGGCTACGACACTCCCAGTGGTATTTCTGAAAGGCTGTCACAGGTAATGAGACTAATAAAAGAGTACCAGCCTGAAATCAAACTCTCCATTGTTGGCCTGCTACCCCAGTGGGTCCCAGAAGCTATTTGGTTCGACCTCAAAAACTATTTGGTCTGCTGCAACGGTCACTTTATGAACATTTGCAAACTCGAGAATGTAACATACATCTCCATGTGGGATGCTATTATAAATTCCAGGTACCTCTTGGCAGGAGACTGAATACATTTTTCTGCTACTGGAAAAAAACATTTAACTAACGTGATGACTAAGGCCATTCTGGGAAACTACAGGTGGATAATGGTCTAAATGTCGGCCCAGGTTTTTTCCTCCCTCCTGGATCCTTGTCCCTTCCGTCTACCACAGATACTTCAGATCGGTCTGTTAATTTGAACTCTAATATGCAACTGTCTACTGCTAACCTTACACACACTAACCATAAAGCTCACCTAAATTGTCTGTTTCTAAATGCACGAAGTCTTGTGAACAAACTTGTTGAATTCAATATGTTATTGTTAAGCGATTTATATGACCTTATCTTTGTTGTTGAAACTTGGTTAAATAATACGATAACGGACGCGATGCTGACTGGCAATACATCATACAACATCGAAAGGAGAGACCATTTGACTCGTGCTGGTGGCATTTTATTTGCAGCAAAAAAAGGACTCCTGTACCATGTAACAAACGTATGTACTACAGTTGAAGCAATGACTATGGACCTATTCAATGAAAAGGTTTCGATAACTATTGGGTACATCCCGACTGGGGATGACTTCAATACCGTTACATTAATGTGTGAATACATTAACTCAGAATTTAGATCTGACCGTACCAACGTTATTGTTGGGGAGTTCAACCAGCCAGCAATTGACTGGCTACATTCAGGAGCAACAGGAAAAACAGGCACTACAATGTTTAACTGTTTCTCAGACTTGGGATTGGAGCAGTTAGTCATAGAGCCAACACGGGGCAATAATATACTCGACCTTATCTTGGTTGACAATGAACGTACTATTACGGACGTTGCTGTGTTACATGGACTCGGTGCTAGCGACCATTCTATGCTGTCCTTTTGCATCCACACCATCCATTCAATTGACCCTACTGTGTCAAACTTAAAAATTACAAAATTTGACTTGGAGGGCATAAAAAATTCTCTTCATGAAATCGATTGGAATCTTAAGATGTTGATGCTACCGATGTAGATATAATGTGGAATATTTTTATCGCTACTATAAATGACACCTTGGATCAACATAGTACACTGCAAGTCAACTCTTTTCGGCATAAAAAACGCATCCCTCGTGAAGCCAGAAAATTAAGCTCGCGTAAAAAGAGACTTTGGCGCCATTATAAAAGAAATCGCTGTGATGATACCAAATCATTTTACAAGCAAGCTAGCAGGAACTATGCAGATTGTGTAAAGCGATTGGCCATCCAAGCTGAAAGTAAAGTTATAAAGGAAGGTAATCTTGGGGCACTTTATAGGTTGGTAAAAAATAAAACTGGAATTAAGCGAAGTATCCCACCCTTAAAGCTAAAAGGACAGGTGGTATCATCAGACGAGGCAAAGGCAAATGTCTTAAACAATATATTTTCCAAAAACTTCATCTCCGATAATGGAGCCATCCCCGATAATCAGAGGAACCTAATGCACGCGTTCACACAGACCTTAGATAATGTGTCTTTCTCAAGCGAGAAAGTCCTCAAAGCAATTAATGATACAAAAACTAGCCATGCCATTGGTCCTGATGGACTATCCGCATATTTTTACAAAGAAATGCGGGATGAGATTATCTCTCCATTGGTGGTAATATTTAAATGCTCAATGCAGTCGGGCAAAATCCCTAAATGCTGGAAAAAGGCACGTGTAATTCCAATCTTCAAAAAAGGTAATGCATCCGATCCACATAACTACAGACCAATATCTCTTACTTGTGTACCCTGTAAAATTATGGAAAGAATTATTAAAAATGAAATGCTAAATTTTCTAAACGAACAAATTATAATCTCGTATGATCAATTTGGTTTTTTGCCTGGACGCTCAACAACGCTACAGCTACTGGACGTCCTAAACGACTGGACTAGTTGTTTAGATGAGGGTTACCCAGTTGATGCAGTTCTAATTGATTTTGCAAAAGCATTTATTTGACTCCGTTGTCCAACACAAATTACTATTTAAACTAAAAAACATTGGCATCAGAGGGCAACTACTAGCTTGGATACTGATTTTCTTGTGGGCCGTAGCCAGCGTGTCGTAGTCGGGGAATCAGTGTCTGATGATGCTGTGGTTAAAAGTGGCGTTCCACAGAGGTCAGTTTTAGGCCCATTGTTATTCACCATTTTCTTAAATGATCTATCACCAACTTCTGCTGGTGTAAAATTGCGAAAATTTGCTGATGACGTTAAACTCCACTCTGCAATGAAATCAAGACAGAGTCACAATGGTATCGTACATGAACTTGATGAACTAAAAAACTGGTCAGATCAATGGCAGTTGCCGATTTCAGACAATAAATGCAAAGTGTTGCATATCGGGGGTAAGAATCCATCATATAATTACTACCTATCGGGTTCAAAATTGGAACCATTAACTACTGTCAAGGATTTAGGTGTCTGGCTCTCTACGAATCTAACGTGGACTCACCACTGTAATGCTGTCATTAAAATAGCAATGCAACGAGCAGCTATTATCAGAAATTGTTTCCTGTGGGCCTTTAAAGTATATGTCCGTCCGCTTGTAGAATACGCCAGCCCCGTTCGGTCCCCGTCACTTCGAGGAGACATTCTGAGAGTAGAAAGAGTGCAGCGAGTGTTTACCAAACTTCTCCCGGGGTTCCGAAATATACCATATGCAGCCAGACTGAATAAATTGAAAATTGATTCTTTGGAACTACGGCGGGTAAAAGCCGACCTGTCATTCACATATTGTTTGTTGCATGGTCTCATGGATTATGATCCATCTTTTTTCTTTGATGTTAATAGAGAGGGGCGGACCAGGGGTCACTCCCTGAAATTGGTTAAGAAACCCTTCAGATTAAACTGCAGAAAATACTTTTTTGTAAATCGGGTCATTAATGTTTGGAATGCTTTACCTGCTGATGTTGTCACGGCACCCTCTATTAATTGTTTTAAATTCAGACTAAATAAGTGTAACCTACTACCATACATATCAGACTATTCCTAATGTTATTTTTGCTATATTGTTGTACAGATATTTCTATCTAGCTATATGTATTTGTTATCACTTAATGTTGGTAAGATATAAGCGGTTTCTAGTAAAAGCCCTATCTTACCATTTTACTAACTTACTCGGCAAATAAACTTTTATTATTATTATTATTATTATTATTATAACCCATGAGAGTGCTAAATTAAATCAGGTAATGTATATTTTCATGGCAACTTAAAATAACGGTTCGACTCTCAGGCGGTGACATTGGGTCGAATGCAGATGAGACATAAGTCGTAGGAGAATAGATCTTGGGAAACAGAAAAAGGTCGGCGACAGGAGGTTGATGGAGACGGTGCACACGTCGCCGAGGGAACAGATGATGAGACCTCGGTGCATCCAGGGCGAGCTGAAAGGTGTAAACTGGGAGCCACAAGTGGCAACAAGCCACAGGCAGCAACCATACAGTCAAAAGAAGGGTCTTGACAGCGACAGGTAGGAACCACGGCAACCGGACTAATAAAGCCAGCCTCCCTGAAGCGACATTATAGCAGTCACATTTGATAATAAAGGTAGAAGACAAAACGGTGGCAAAACCAGAGGCCATACTGGTCGCCGGGAGAAGCATCGGCGACAAAGGCAGAGTGGAAATGGAGAGCGACCAAAGAAGAAGCGAAGAATCATCAAGGGAGGCTCTTACACCCAGGGCCGAAGAGAAAGACATGATGTTGGCTGGATCCAGATGTCGCACGCAGGGTATCCTGGAGAAGCCAGTTTAACAGAGGAAGCAAAGACGACCACTCTCGTGGATGGCTAGTGAAGAAAAGATCCCTGTCTAGCTTACCCGGCACCTTACATAGAGGAGTCTGCACATGCACACAGGGTTACAAGCCGGCGGCCATATGCCTATAACTTTAATCTCTAGAGGAAATAAAGAACGGACAAGAATGTAAAAATTATAGTTAATGTATATTTTCGAACGGCATATGGTATAGTATAAGTAAGTGTAAGTAAAAAATCCACACGGTGAAGCGTCCCAGAGGACAAGAGGAAACCGTGAACAAGTTCTATCCCGTGACATTGCACAATGACAGGCGACGCTTGAAAACACTCAGCGATGGTGCGCACCTAACTTATTCAGGCAGTGTGTTCCATGCTCTCACAACCCTAACCCTGAAACAAAACCTTCTCACATCAATACGACACCGCCTCAAAAAAAAGAGTTCGAGGCCCCGCATATCTGTCCGCTCTAACAATCAAGAGCTGCTTCCAGTCAACATCAAAGACACCACTTAAAAGTTTAAAGACGAAAGTCGGATCCATCCTTTGCCTCCTTGTCGATAAGGATTCCAGCCCCAGGGACGCGAGGCGTTCGTAACCTGGTTAACGAAGCTGTGCAAAGGAATGAAATTTGAAGATGGACACAGTGCCTTACCGAAACGAGTGTCAAGAAAAAGTATCGGCTAATGCAACTGTTAGTGAAATGTAGCACCTCATTGACAAGACTATACTGCGGGTACGTGAACTGACGTCATCCCACGATTTTTGGTCCCACTCCCTAAATATATTGAGCAGGCCGAGCAGGCAGCAACGGACAAATTTTCAAACTGCCTGAAATATTTCACAATACTAGTGCGATGTAACACAATGAGCAATTGTTCAGTATTAGCAATGCATACCTTATATTTTATTTGTTGAATGTAGCAGTAACTGCGGTATGCAAAAGTTGTAGCCTTATACATGTTCATGTAATTTTGAGAATACTTCTACAGGTATTGCTTTGGGGTTTGGATCTTTAATGCCTCATAGTCGATTGTTCCTAGACTTTCTAATGCCTCTTTAATAGCTTGTCACTTGAATTTAGAGGGGCATTAATTGTTGTTGGCGGAGTGAACTGGATTTACATTTGTCTGCTTGATAATGCCTGCATCAACACCTTACTGTTTATTTTGTTTCATTGCTAGCCCTCATTGTTTACACTGTTGTGCATGAAAATGCGCTTGCCCCGTTTCTAACTCTTATTTACTTGATTCTTATAACAACAAATGGTTAGCATTTACGGTTATAAAAGCTGAGGAAGTTGGCGACACCCGTTTGGGTGATTGCATGTTTAAGTTGACTCAATTTTAACGTAAATTCGGGCACGACGTGGCGGTCGTGTTCGCAGCACGTTTTTAGTGCATCACCTTCGAGAGTCACTGCACGAGAACTAAAGTGAACGTGAAGAAGATAGAGAAGTCAAGAATTATTCCAAGTGTTAAGGAATCGAACAGCGTATGTATAGTGCTGTTTTTAACGTCTTTTCCACCATAATTATTGTCTGAATAATGGTAAGATCAAAATGTTCAGCAGCAGTGGCATCTTCAAACTAAGAAGTGGTGCAACCAGGCTTGATTAATCAAGAAACTCTTGACAGTTGTGTGGTTCGTTGCGTTAAATCCATACTGGAATCTCAAGAATTTATGGCTCAAATCATGTCAGAGTTAACGGATAAAGTGATAAAAGAACTACGGCATCACTTCAGTTTAATGTTGACAAGATGCACGAACTGAAAACCAGCCTTGAATTACACAAGCAGGAACTCTTACCAACTTCGCCACGAACCGGCCTGCAAGGCACATATGTAAACGCGGTCTCGTATCAGACGCTCGTGGTGAGGACACCTCAACACCACCGAAGAAAAAACTTGGGGGCTGAACTCTTCTAACCAAGAAGAAAATCGTCTTTATGGCGATTCCACTTTAAACCGCCAAAATTGTACATTTTTGTATTTTATTCTTTTCGGCATAAAACCAACTCACTAGCTTAGTTGTGTTTTAGGAGGGCTTGCCCTCACATACATGTAAAACCCACGATATTTTTTATTCCTAAAAACAGGTGACGACTTACTTTTAATTATGAAAAATGTCCGACGTTAAAATCACTTGCCTGCTTCTGCAAACAATTAAAATCTAACCTAAATGCGTTATAGCATATGAAACTAAGCTGGTACATTTAATCTTTTGATTTTTGCACTTATTGCACTTTGGTAACTTTAACTTCTCGCCATGAACCCTACCGGAGCTCAACCTTTTATGTTTGTTTATTTTTACGGACCCAGTGTTTATTTCATGTCTATTTTTCTATAGCATCTCCACCCAAACTCCGACCGTAGCAAACCTCTAAAACGAAAACAAACTAGCTTTCCTTCGTTATAATCATGCTTTGTAAATAGTAGTTTCATTCCCAAAGTCAAATGTTTATTCTGTGCATTACACTTCGTTCCCCCCCCCCCCTTCCTTCAATAGTTGCGATGTATAACATCGTAGTTTATTTTTATAGGCCTAAATTCACGTTGTTATGAGTTTCAAACTCACTTGCACTTAAAAGCCAGGCCTCTAACGCTCCCAAGTCGGCAATTCCCTTTGTCAATACAGCTTCCGCAATTCCCGTCCAACCAAAACTCTGTATTCAATTCCCCATCCACTCAGAGCGCTCAGCTACCCTGCCCGTCCGCGCCGTCATGCCAACTTCCGGTAGTGACAGGTCAGCCGGTTTTGGCCAGTCTCTCCTCCAAGTGTCCACCTCTACCCCACACCCCCCCTCCGTCGCTCTCCTACAGGACCGCGCCTTCCCTCTACCTGTAGGTCTGGCAGAAGGCATAAATACCCAGACCCAGGAGAATTTCGTTAGCACAGCTCAGGATTCTCAAAGCTAGAGGTTGTAAACGAGCGCCACCGAAAAGCGCCTGTTTTCCGGAAAATTGAAATTTTTTTCCTCGAGGCACCCAAATGCCTCGCCGAGGCATATCCAGCCGTTTTTGTAATAATAAACCGAATCGATCCAAATTTTCACCATCGATAGCCTGCCCAAAATACAAGACACTTGGGGAAGCCCAATTCCGGACTTTCCATCTGAAAGACTCTCATCTACATTTGAAGATCAACCAATACCACTAGCAGTGCTACTTCATCATGGCCGCCATTGTAAAACTCTGTATTTATGTATTTGATTTTATACCTTCTATTTTCGGGCATAAAGCCCCATACACTAGCTTAGTTGCAATTTAAGAGGAGCTTCATCTGTTCCATGTACAGACAAACATTTTTGAAGTGTGATATTTTTTATTGTGTTTGAACGATTGCAACAACTATGAAAAATTTCCACTTAAATCAAAACGTTGCCTTTCAACTTTAAGGTTAAAAACCTCCAATTTAACTTTATGCGTTTTAGCATACAACTAAGCTAGACTATTTATTCATTTATTTAGCCTTTTATAATAATCTATTACCCCCAGAAACGCTGCCATTAGTCCAAGTACTTAGACATCGGCATTCTACCGGACGTGAATTTTCAGTGTATACATGTTTGTTTTAGTTCTCCTCTCAGCCCGACTGGACCCAACCAAACACTGCTACTGGCTTGTACTACTATTAAAACCAAAAGAATTCTTAAAAAGATCTGTATCCCAGCAATTCCGTAAGTCAAACTGTGCAAAAACTTCGAAAACCCCTTTTTGCCCCCCTCCCCAGCCAAATCTAGTTGTGGTGTATAACACTGCAGTTTACAGTTAAAGCTTGTTTAATTTAATAGTAATGTTCTCTGCATTACCCAAAGCCACGTATCAAGCTTTAACAAGAGCCTATTCACGTTACAAACATGTAAATATTCAATCCGTAGCCAATAATTCAAAGTAAAAGTCTATTTCCCAATGTTCAATTGAGTAAAACTCAAAACAGGCTTGTCTTTTCCGTTTACATATCCCTACTCCTTCAAACGGCTCTGCACCCAGTTCCTTTGTTCATCCGACTTCTCCTCCCACTTTCCATTGTTCTCAAAGCCCTTTTATAATTTGAGGAGTTGACTTATAAACAGCAACTCTGGGAGGTTTAAGGCTCTGTTTTATCACTTAGAAACAAAACTGTGAAACGGTTGATCTTTCATGCGTGTTTGAAACATACTGTTTGATAGACTGTAACCAGCCTGGGCTGTTTAGTCTTGCGGACGACTCTGCGGAGCGTTCAGTATTGCTTTTTCTATTCGAAAAAATTAATTGATTGTTTTATTCTGAAACACAAACGTCGTTTTAGTCAAAACTTGTGAAACCATATGACTTGTAAATTCAAACTTTGTGCTTTTAAATACTTTATTTCAAAAGCTTTCGTGCAAACTAAATGTAAAGTGTGCTTTTCATTCCCTGTTGTTAAAATAAAACCAGGAGTTTTAAACTTCAGTTTGTTTGCTAGTTGATTAACTGTTTAAGTGTAAATAAATATGTAAAACCATTTTTAGTTTAGATCTTTGTAAACGGTTAAATTTCAATCGCTGGTAGCAGTGAAATACCAGCAGTATTAAGGTTAGGCCCCTTTAATTTAGGACCCTGCGCTCCATCCCCCATGCTGGGACAGTAGCCCTTGCTGTGCTTATGCCGTAAAAGTCGCAATAATCACCGCAACACCTTAAGCTGAATCTCCGTGTCAAACCAGGAAACCGGAGGCGCTACAAGCACCTGAGCCGTCGTAGCGTCAGCCGTTACAAGGTCGCTACGCCGGTCGGGAGTGGAGATGTCGCGGTCCGATTGTTGCCATGCCGGGCAAAGGTAGTTGGTTCGTATGTAACTTAGTTTAGATTGAAATTTTATTTTTTGGGCTCACACGTCAAAATTTATAGTTTAATTTTAACTTAACCTCGTAGCTTTGATGTTAAACTTATGGTGCGTTAAGCCAAACGGCATTTTCGGACGTTAACGGCCATAACTTAAGGGTTCACGGCCCCTTCCTAAAAACCAGCTTTATTTTCAACGTTTCTTTAAACGCAGTTTAATGTAAACAAAGGTCCGTTGGGTCAATTAGATTTGCAGAAGCATAGTACTTCATGGAGTGTACATCCCTTTTCTAATGTGAATCGCCAATGGGGACGGTTTGATCTTTTGGGTGTTCCCGTTTGAAACATAACTGTAAAACCAGGTCTACTATTATAAGTCAGGCGAGGCTGTTTGTAATTTAGAGGGCTCTTTTGCGAAATCCCCGTTGCCTACCACTCACTGTTTCTATTTGAAATTGTTTTTGTGAACATAATTCTTGTTTAAGCTGAATTTAATGTAAATTCCCCCTGTCGTTTATAACCTAACCTAAGTTGTAAATCCAAATGTAAAGTGCGATATTTTTTTCATGTTTGTTTAAAATAAAAACCAGGAGTTTTAAACGTCCAACGGTTTATTCGTTCGTTGTTCGCTAGAAGTTAGTATTTAAGATAAATCTCTTCAAATTTAACTTAGCTAGCCTATTCCTACCTTGGTGGCAGCGTTACCCACTATATATTCACTAGTTAGGTCTTAGATTAGGACTTCAATGCTCCATTCCCTACATCGGGACAGTAGCAGTTGTGCTGTTTAACCGTAAAAGTACTCGAAAGCAACACAGAGTGAAAGATAGTCAGATACAGTTACACCAGGCGACCGGTGATGTTACAAGCACGTACTCCGTCGTAGCATCCGCCGTTACACATAAGTAAGAGCAGTATTGCAGGAGAAATAACCTCTGTCTATTTAGTGTGCCTGAGGCAGAGGGGGAAAGCACAGATGCTGTCACTGTTGAGCTTTTCTGCATCAAGCTAAAAGTAGGGATAACACTTAACGATATTAGAAAACAAAAAAACCAACTTGTTTGATGCTTAAGGTAAAGTTTACCTGATCCGAAGTCAAAACTGCAAAGGAACACAAATAATCTTTCCTGTAAGGTTTCAAATACTGCAGTGATGCCGTACTGTTTAGTTCGCGTGAAACCTTACTGCTGTATTTACAAGTGTTTACCATTTTTACGTTTGCACATGAAAGATTAGCTAATGAGCCGTTTTAAAAACATCACGAAATTTACCTTGAAAGGTCGAAGAAATGGTAGTGAAGTCAACACACAAAATTTAAAGAAAGTAGATATTCCAACAGGACAATATCTAGCAAATTTTCGATAGTCAGTTCACCAGAGATGAAAAACCCAGTCAGTGAACTGACTATTGAAAATTTGCTACATATTGTCCTGTTGGAATATCTTTTTTCTTGATTTTGGGCATGTTTACTTTACTATAGGAAAGGTGAAAGGTACATTCCACTTGGCTCAATGACATCGATGGAAAATGTTTAAAAACTAATCGTCTTAGTGTGCTTAGCACGCTCTACAGGCAATTCAGGGTTCGTGGAAGTCATTCAAAACCTGGAAAAGTGCTTCAACGTCTTGAAAATGATATATGTATCATCAGTAGCAGTGAATTTAGTATCAAAATGTTTAACAATAAGATGCACCAGGATTATTTTAGGGAACATTTCTTACCTCCTCTCTTCTTCCTGAATTAAGTTACCAAGTTCATACGCAAACTGTATATCTTGTACAGTGCACTCTGGGTACGTCTCACTGAAAACAATATAAAACAACGATCTCACTGAAAACAAAAAAAAAAAAACGATGGTACAATAAGTATCTAGCTAATAAACATTTATTTGGCATATTGTTATTCCTTCGTTTGAGTCAAATATTTTGCCAAGGAATACATAAAGAAAAAAATAAACATTCCTTCATAATGCATAGATGCAGTTACAATTGCAGCAACTCTCAAGCCCCATGGTATGCTGGTTTGTCCATTCGAGCTATGCAGACATAGTGCTGAAGGATCCCACGGTAAGAACAGAATTTTGCAATGTCATTACTAAAAATACTTTTGTAACTGCAATGACATCATTCTGTCGCATCATTGTTTGAAACAAGATTGACATTTCAATTAGCTTATTTTACCTCAGTGGTAGTAAGGGATTGGTAAGAAAAAACGTAAATTTGCCAGTCCCCATGAAGGCTGGCGGAAATTTGTTTCTTTTGCAAAGGAAATATACAATACCTGTCAATTTTGCATTTATGCTCTCTTTCCCTTGAGGATCAGAGTTGCTCGGATCTGGCCAGCTATAAAAGAGCTTGGCCAAAGGCATTAGCATCTTTTGTTCTCTCTCAATTTGTGAGAAGGTGACTCAAGAGGGTAGGTGGGGAGGGGTTAGTATTGCATTTAAGAAATAAACTTCAGCCAGTCTTCACGGGGGCTGGTAATTTACAATTCTTGTTGCACCTGTCAATTTTTGCATTGACAGTTGACCTCGTCTGACTTGGTGGTGGGTACTTTCTGAACGGGTTCCTTAGGGTTGGAAGCGGGCCTTTCCCCTACAGAGTCTAGGACTCTGCGAGCAAAAATTTGGTTGACGTCAGTTGTTTGTTGTTTTTTTTTGCTCACGGGAATAAAAGAAACACATTTTGTTTACATTTGTTAAGAAGTTACGAAAGGATTCTTTTAATTACCCTTGCAGTGTTGATCCTGGTCTTGGTTCTTTGGAATGGGTGTGGGAGCTTCAGTTCGAGACAGCATCGGAGCGTTGGGTCCACTTGTGATTGGTGTTGATTGAATGGTGATACAGTGGTGGCCTCAATTGGATTTGGTTGATTTTGAGTTGATTGAAGAAAAGTGATTGACTTGCCGAGATACAGTTTGTTGGGAAGTCATGAGAAGTAAACAACAAAATTTTTGTTGTTGCCGGAGAAGGAAGCATTTGTTTCATTTTGTGAAAAGTTTTGGGTTCACAGGCTCGCCGCTCCCTTTTCAGAAGAAAAGGATTTTTCTGGAAAGGGTGGGGTGAGGTGGTCTTCGAGTTTTCATAAAATTCCATGTAATGGGGTGCAAAAGTGTTGTTGAAGTTTTATTTGTTGTAGATGATGATTGCGACTTCGGCGTAATGTGCACTGGACTGGGTTGGGTGATTTTGAACTATTGTAGGTAATGTCGAGGGTGGAATCCAAAGGAGCAATATTTGGCCGTGAGACGGCAGTTGGCACACGGAATGTCCAGGGTGTTAAGGTTGAAATGCGGTTGGAGAGCCAAATGGAATGAGTGGTAGAGTTATCGAACTGCCATACGGAATAGCCATAGAACATGTCAGGAGGGCAGTTGGTGTTCGCTGTGCGCCAGGATGTTACAAATTTCTTATATCTGGATATTTCTTCCTCCATGAGGACCTGTTGTGGGTTCACTGCAGGAAGTGAGGCGGAAGGTTCACTGTATAGAATCAGGGTGGGTCTTAAGAGCGTTCCTTTGGTCTCCTGACGGGTGGAGTGCGAGCCATGGTTTATGAAGAACTCTGAGGTCGGATGGATTGGGTTGTTGTAAGGCAGGGTGTAAGCTCCTTGAACGTTTACGGTAATGAGGTTTCGGGTTCTTAGTGAAGTCGATTCGATGTAAATGCCAAATTATGCCCGTTTTCTCGTCAGGAAGACTGTTTAAGAATTCTTCAAAAGATTTGATTGACTCTGATAGTCGAAGTAGACGTCTGCATTCTGCGAATGCATTCCGGACGATGGAGCGCTGTTTCTTGAACTGCTTTGTGGCGGATTGGAAGTTCCTCACCAAACGTCTGCATTTTATTTCTGGAAGATTTTAGTCCCTTTGATACCACGGTACGTATAACGAATAGATGGGAGTTGCGCATTGCGATTTTTGTTGACTACCTCGTCGTTGTCAAGTCCGAAGAGTTCGGTGAAAGCAACTGGTCCCTTCGTAGTTGTGGCCAGTTGTCCTTTCATCATGGTAGACGAAGAGGGCTCTGTAGCACAGAGGGGGGGTCCAGGACGAAGCCGGTGGTGACAGCGGAGTCGGGGAAGTTTCTCATGCCTTGCCTTGGGTTTGGATCTTGACAGGTCAAGGACAGGTGGGGAGAGGCTTATTTCATGACGTGACCTTTCGGGGTCGGAGTGAGCTGGTGGTGGCACAAAGCTTCTTTGCTGAGTGACATCATGACTACTCAGGTGGGGGAGGAATGACATCATCCTCAGTTTGAAGTTCATCAGACGACACTGGTAAGAAGTCAGACTCGTTTTCACCTGGAGGTGGAATACTCACGGGAGCATTGGCTTGAGTTTCATTGTTTTCTATTTCTGGCTTGTGACCGTCGATGTTTGGATCGAGGACTTGAGTGGGTGGAACGAGCGCAGCACACAATTCTGCTAGTGAAAGCATTGATGGTGGATTGAGTGGTGGCATAGCCGGTGAAGGGTACTCAGATGAGGATGTTTCGGTGGCTCTGGATTCTCCTCCTGTGGACCGTGGTGTGGTAGGCACAAACGGGGAAATGGAGGGTGACAATTTGAGTTTTCACCTTCTTCGGAGGGGGTGGCATCTTTCTTGGAGAAGATTCTGCTGCCAGGAGCTTGTCTCGTTCCCTCTTCTCTTTGTTTTGTTTGGCCCAAGTCGGGAGGCCCTTTGTTGTGCCTCGATTAATCTCCATTCCTTCAAGCGACTGTTCGAACAGACAAGGCAAGGCTTCGAGAAGTATTCACAATTCCTGTGATTTTGACATACTCAGTGTGGATCCAGACGTCCCTTGTTTTGCAATCCGGGGCAGCGGCAGCTGCCAGGGTCATTAATGATCGGTTCCCATCCATAACAGACGTCTTCTTCATCTTCGAAATAGGATTTCGATTTACCACCTCTAGTGCATGTCATCTTGCTGGCGTGATCAGGAAAACCGGCTGCGACGAACGCTAACAAGGCGGGAAAGAAGGTGAGAAGTCCCGTGGGATGGCGCTGCGATCGGCGATGGACAATCCGGAAAGGCCAGAATCAGAGTTGGGATGAGTGGCATTCGGCCAGTTGGATGTGTGATGGGTCCTGGAAGGATGAAGAACATTTTTTCAAGGTGTCCAATTGATGATGTTGGGTGGCATGGTTGGTCGTCTGCTACTTCAGTTGTGTTTTTTTTTGTTGATAAAATGAAGACTTTCTGGTTTCTGGGTGGTGAGGAAGCGTTGCGTTTGAACGAAGAGAATGGATTCAGTGATGCGATTGGCTAGGATCCCAAAAGGGTGAGGGGGGAACAGGTGAGAGGTTGGGAATGAGCCCTCGAGTGTTTTCTTTCCTCCTTTGCTCCAATGCCAGGAGTTGCGAACCAGTGGAATGGGGTTAACTGCTATCGAAAAGGGCCGTGACAACATTGACCATAGCGTGATGGCCTTGTTGCAGAGTTGGAGGTGCATTGAACACCTTCTTGCTTCGTCCTGGTTCGTCGTCGCGATGGGCAGCTGCCTTTTTGCGTTGGTTGCGGTTTTCGTTGGCGAAGGCCTTCATTAGTAAAGGGTCTTGCCTCTTCATTGTGTGATGGCAATGGCGGTGCAGTTGGTTGCCTTCGTCATTGCACGCTTGGAGTGGAGATTGGTTTTGTTGACATAGGTGTGGTGGCTTAATTCATCAGCGAAGGTCTTCGTCGATGAGCGACGGTGCATCTTCGCTGTGGTGTCTGTTGAATGCTGCTATTTCGTCTTCGTGACGGCTTTCTTCGTGAGCGAAAATTGATGACAACGAAGGTCGTTATTCCGTTGAGTTGATGGTGGTATGGAGGTTTCCTTCATCATCGCTTGGTCGGACTGGAGTTTTCGTCGCAAAGGACAATCTCGTTTTTGCGTTAGAGTTGGTTTGACGCCTCAAAGTGGTGCGAACCTGAAGGAGGTTCTTTGGTGGTTGGGGTGTGGCCATCGTTGTCGCCCCCCCCCCCCCCTTTTTTTTTTTTGCAGGCCCTACTTGAGGCTATGAAGGACATAGTGTAGTTCTGAAACTAAGTTCATGTGCCGGCATCTTTGTTGAAGTTTCAATGTGATGGGTCAGTGTGATCGGGCTGGAAGGGTTGGAGATGTCATCCGTTGTAAGATTGAGACGAAGTGGAGGAGTGGAAACGACGTCCGTCTGAAGCCGTCATCCATCTTGAAAACTGTACTCAAATCGTGGGTTTTAGACCACGAAAGAGACGAGCTGGGTGTTAGCAACACCCCTGTCGGCTTGATTCTTCACTCGATGCGTGTGTGCTAGCTGCGATAGAGACGAGCAGCAGGGTTGACAAAGCTCCGCTCAAAAAGTGGGTTTTAGCCACGAATGAGACAGGTTGTGAACTGGGCGTAAGTGATTCTTGCAGCTGGGAAGGCCTTGCTTCAAGAGTTTTAGTTTTGCCCAAATGGGCAGCTTGGATGATCAGGTGACCTCCAAATCTTCGTTGCTTGACCCAAGAGGCGAGAGTGGGTGGCGTTACATGGAGGCAATGTGGACAGTGAGCCTGGTGACATTGAGACGAAAGGGAGCTTTTGTGGTGACGAAACGTAAGGAGACATCGACCGCAGCTTGTGGAGGCAGTTCCTTGAAGCATTAACCATCCGGTTTTCAATTGCAAGCAGCAATTGTGGCCCAGGTAACTGGGATTACTGAGTCCTAAGGAGTGAAAAGGAAATGGTGCAACGAAAATCACGTGGTTGTTTTCGTTCAATTCTAATCGGTCCGATATGGGCCGAGGCGTATTCGTGTTGTCGTCGCAGTGATGCAGTTGGAACGAAACGGCCATCAGTTTCATTGTGACGAAGATCCCTCGGGTGTCTTTGTCCAAATCGGCGTGGTTGTTTTCGTCCAATCCCTATTGGTTCAATAGCCCAAGGCGTCTTCGTGTTTTCATCGTGACGAAGATCGCTTGGTTGTCTTCGTTACATATCCATTGGTTCGCTTGGACGTTTTCGACAGACTTTATCGAGTCGGTATTGCATTGACGAGAGTCTTTGGACGTAAGAGTTTTGCCCGGTTTCTCCCTTACGGCAAGGGGCAGCGTGGGTGACCGTTAAAAAACAACGAAGAATGCATGAAAAAGGGGAGGGGGGCGAAGGGTGAAGGGAAAAGCGACCGTATGACGCATCGCTTGAGAACAAGATGATATGAAGGCCTGTGGCCGAGCTCTCTTATAGGAGGCTGCGCACATGCGCAATGGGTTGTCAAGCTGGCCGGATCCGAGCAACTTTAATCCTCAAGGAAAAGAGCATAAATGCAAAAATTGACAGGTATTGTATATTTCCAGCAACAAAAAACAATAATTGAACGGAGCCTAAAATTAGTTTTTACTATCTTTAAATACTTACCTTCAGTATATGCTAAAATCGCTTATTTTTGCTAATTTACAGCTCGAACTTGATTTCAAAACCCCAAAATTCATTTTTGGTCCTAAAAGATTAGTTTAGCTAATCATCCGCTAGGAGCGCTACTCTTGTCTACTATTAATATAGTAAGCAGAGCCTCGTTCTCAACATATCGCTTCGAACTTCAGCGAAAGCGGGGAGGTTGGGTGGGTTCCACTGAAGGTTAAGTATTTTAGGATAGTAAAAACTAATTTTAAGCTCCATTAAAATTTCCATTTCTTACTGTCTGCAAAATACTAACCTTCAGTATATGCTGACTTTGTTCTAAAGGCGGGGGGTCAGTAAGAACCCGGCCAAACCACATCATGAAATACAAGCCAATAGTGGTACACATTTGACGTACATTACAAAATAAATTTTATGTATGTGTTTACATATGTTTGGCAGTAGCAGTAATGAAGAATGTTACCCACCTATATGTTTGCTTCAGTCTTTCATTGAAGGCAATTGTTATAGATTATTGTCCAATCTTACTGCCTGCAGCAATGTGTTCCTTCATTGTTATGAACCTTTTGTAGCACTGACATATCAACGATAGTGTGCGATAAAGGTGCGTTTACTGTTCCAAGAACACACTGTCACCACTTCGTCTAGTGGAGTTCCAATGCCATATACCCACGAGGCTGCTAACACTTTCAACTCGTGAGCCCGCACCTCACTTCGCTTCATCGAGTGAAGGGTGACAAAAATGCTTTCACGTAAACTAGATTTATCGAAAACACCAGCAACCGGCAGTCACCTATTAAAAGGCATCTCAAAGAACACAACAAAAACACTTTACCACCTTTGAAGAACACACAATGGTCTTACTCTTGAATTTTCGGTGATACTCCTTTCACCTTCATCAGAAACCGTGCGAGAAATAAATAAAAAGTCACATCACAGCACTGACACTGGAAAGAAGATCGATGCTGTGGTGTGACTTTTTATTTATTTTCTTGCACAACTTCTGATGAAGGCAAAAGGAGTATCACCAAAAATTCAAGAGTAGGATCATTGTGTGTTCTTCAAAGGTGGTAAAGTATTTTTGCTGTGTTCTTTGAAAAAAACTTGATTTATCAGGAAAGAAACGTGTTTGACTTCAAGTTGACTTTGTGAGGATGCGCGCCTCTGGGGCAGCACGACTTGCGGAGCGAGCTCCAAAACTCCTCCTTGGAGCAGTTGGTAGGAGACAGGGAACCGGAAAGCACGCGCTCCGGGTGCAATGAAGGTAATAAACCGTGTTTTGGCCCGTCAAGACGGTTGTGGACTGGATCATTGTGATGTCAAGAGCTGGTATGGAAGACGTAATATCACATTTTGGCATCCAACGTGGCATATTTGGCACCCACTATCACATTTTGGTGCCCAGACGTTAAAAAAACTACCTAGATGGATTTTCCGGACATTTTCGACAACTTTTGTGCATCGAAAACTGTAAGTAGAAAACCGCTATTGTAGTAAGACGAGCCCCGGAACTTGTAAAAAACTTTTGGTAAAAATTATTCATGTAAACTGTGCGTTAAATCGTTCAAGGGACTATTAATGAGTGCCCGTCGAAAAGAATTTTGAAGAAATTCGAATTTAAAGTGGACTTTTAGCATTTTTTCCCGTCGTGGGAACGTTTTGAAAGGATGACGCAACGCAGCTTCGCATCTGCTTAGGCTTAATGAAATGTTTAATCTAAATTATTCGGATCGAAGTTTGATGAACTGGTTTTGAAAAAGGGTGTGTTTGTTCTTACCGACTCAAGTATTTAACATCTAGGCACGGAGTGCAAGTTGGCTATAGTTCGAGTTTGAAATGCGATTGATTTTCGTTAAACCGATGTTAGTTTCAATGAGAAAGTGTTCAATGGCGTGCGAGGGCTTTATTGCTATGCTTTTTTGGTGAAAACCTGGCGAAATTTGGTTGGATCTTGAACATTTGGGCGATTTCCAAAGTTTTTCTACGGTCAAGTTCGAACTTGTCTGAGGGACGGAGCGCGTGGTGCGCAGGGCCGTTCATGTGTGACGTCACGCGTGACGCTCAGTAGGCGCGTTTTGAGCCGCTGCTTTGCGAATGTGCAGATGGAAATCCTTTAATTTCGTGACCGATGACATGAAACTTAATCTTAACCTCACGATACCACCGAATTAGAAGTTTTTGATTTTCCGATCTCGTGTGTTTTGTTGCAACGGTTGATGACGGGCGCTCTGCTGGATCGCTGAGCGAACCTTCCCGCATGCGAAGTGTTGGAGTGTTGGACTCAACGACTTGGGACGTTCGTTCGATGTGTGTACAGGAATGCTACGGACTGTATGTAACATTGCGTTACGGACTGGTAATCGTCGGAGTAGCTAACCGACTTTTCGGTGTGGGATTTTAAAGGTGTTGCCTGTGTTCATCACGAAAGGATTAAAGATGCTCCTCACCACATCCGTGGTCAGGTATTTCTAGAATTTAAGGAAATTGAGTTTTTGCACGAGAAAAGGTACCAGAATATTTACGACATTAACCGCATTTAAAGACTGAATTTAAGAACTGTTTGGATTGAATTCCTTAGTGAACTGTGAAAAAGTGAAATTTCTTAGGTTTGTAAAATTGAACCGATTACGGTTTGGGGGAATTTTTTTTTTCGAAGCTAATGAGAAAATCACGTTAACGATGCAATGTGCTGTGGGTTACATTAGGTGAAACAGAAATGTGGATTTTAGCGTGTGCTATGAAATTTCTAGTGGTTTTAAACTCTTTTGGCTATTTGTGATGTTTAAACGTTTTGGCTATTGGTGATGTTTAAGTTAAAATTTAACGAAGTAAGCACGCATTTGTCAGACGTTATTAAAGGCGCTTCTCGCGCACCTGTGAGGATGTGTGGGTACACGACAACTACCGATTGTGACCTCGTGGGATTAAAGTTTGTTTTTTTTAATGCGATGCAGTAGTCGCTGGTGATTTGTGTTTTGCAGTTGCGAATCAGCTGTTGAAAATTAGGTTAAATTTGTGGAAAACACATGGTTTAAATTTAAGGTACTGTTTATTGATGCGGTACGTCTTGGTAAAATTTGCCAAAAGGTTGAATCTTTTTTGTGTAAGGTTGGACACGATGGGTTACGAGGTTCACTATTGAGTGTTGTGCTGGTATTTCTTTACTGTTGACACTCGCTGGCTCGACGGGGCTGGTGGAGTAGTGGTTGCGCATGGCCCAGTCTTCTGTAAACTATGGTTTGTTATGGTTGGCCGGAATGAAGTAAAGGTCCATAATGATTGTGTAGCCTGGGGTTGTATGTGCACCTTTGTATCCTAATGATTAGAAACCCGAAGATCGCGAAATGACCGCCACTTATTTTCTGGTGTAGACGATTGGTATTGCAGCTGATATGTTTGTGAAACCACGCTAACGAGATAGAGTCCGTTGGCCTGTTGTATAAATTTGATTCAACATTCTTGAGAGTGGTTTGGTGTAAAATTTAATTTTTACCTATTTCTGTCAAACTTAAAGAAAATTTAGGATTTGTGACACGTTGTGGTAGCGCAATAGGTTATGAGGTTATTGATTTGCCTGGGATTGTTTAGTTTTTGTGGAATGAGGTGAAGGCTGGAAAGTTGGCGTTGGGTTGTGGAATGCTCTCTAGAGCCTTGATGATTGGTGACCCATGGTTAAATTTCTGGTTGAGCCGAATTTCAATAGACGAAGTGTATTTCATCTGGTTAACTATTTTGCTGAAGCTACTGGTTTGTTCTGTATGTATCAGACGTAGGGTTGCAGGTTTTTTTTAATAATTTTTTTTTATTATCATTGCGAAATTAGGAAGCAGGGAATTGTAAACCTTAGGAAGCATGGAATTTGGCTTGGAACTTGAAAAAACTCTGAAAACTTTGAATTACAATTTCAGGGAGGGAATTTTCACCGATTATGACTGTGTGGTATCTTATATGGTTCAGACCAACATCTTTTAATTGTATGTGTCTTGTAACGGCGGACGCTACGACGGTTGAGGTGCTTGTAACGCCCCCGGTTCCTGGTTTGACACGGAGATTCAGCTTAAGGTGTTGCGGTGATTATTGCGACTTTTACGGCATAAGCACAGCATGGGCTACAGTCCCAGCATGGGGGATGGAGCGTCGGGTCCTAAATTAAAGGGGCCTAACCTTAATACAGCTGGTATTTCACTGCCACCAGTGATGGAATTTAACCGTTTATCAAGAGCTAAAACTAAAAATGGTCTACATATTTATTTTACACTTAAACAGTTAATCAATTAGCAAAAGAACTGAAGTTTAAAACTCCTGTTTTATTTTAACAACCGAGAATGAAAAGAACACTTTACATTAAGTTTGCACAAACAGCTTTTGAATATTATTGATTTAAAAGCAACAAGTTAAATTTACATCTTAGTAATTCACACGATACTACAAAACGACACTTGTGTTTTGAATAAACAATCAATTAAATTTTCGAATAGAAAAAAGCAATACTGAACGCTCACTTGAGTCG
>JAHWFP010048131.1:0-26861 GCA_023313725.1 Lithobius niger | reverse complement strand
TATTATAATATAATCTCTCAATTTATTTACTCCTAAAATTTCATTTTGAAGGAATATTTCTTTTGTTGTAATTTTGTTGTTTCCAAATAAAACTTTGACAATTTTATTTTGTATCTTTTGTAGCCTATCAATCAGGTATTCTGTTGCAAAACCATATGTCTCAATACCATATCTTATAATACTAGCTACCCATGCATCATATAGGAGTTTTTTATTATGTGTGTTTAAACAATTTCTTAATTTGTATAATTTCGCTAAGATACCTCTTAATCTATCGATAATTTGCTTAATATGTAATTTAAAGTTCCAATGTTCATCTATCATTAGACCCAAGTATTTAGTATATTTACCAATTCCCAGTGTTGTACAAGTTTCTAAACAATCTGAGTTAGCTTTTTCCATCTTTTTGATAAATTTACAATTTTCACCATGTACAATAATATTTTTCACTGAGGTTACCTTCATTTTTGGAACAGTAAAATTCATTCGCATAGTTTTTTCCTCACTAATATACATTTCATTTTCCAAAAACCATCCATTTATTAGATCGAAATCATCTTGTAAATTTTGTAACATTTCTTCCTGACAGTGGTTTATAGATAACATAAACATGTCATCCGCAAAAAGGTATAGAGTTGTTTTGTCTGCACAGCATTGTATATCGTTGGTATATATGAGGAATAGCAGTGGCCCTAAAACAGATCCCTGTGGTACTCCATTGTGTATGTCAAAATGTTCACTGTGCTTATCTTTTAAGCTTACTATTGCCTTCCTATTTTTTAAATAACTTTTAATAATTTCATAAATTTTCCCCCTAATTCCCAGTTCAGTACACTTTTGTAACAAAATTTTGGTGTCAAAGGTATCAAAGGCTTTTTGTAGATCAATTAGAACAGCTCCTACATATTTACCGTCGTTTAACGCCTTAGTAATATCTTCATTTAACTCCTTCAGTAAATCAGATGTACCTTTGTTTTTTGTATAACCGTATTGATTTTTTGAAAGAATCTTAAAAGTTTCAAAGAAAGACCATATTTTGTTCGCAAAAAACTTTTCTATTATTTTATTTATAACTGACAATAAAGAAATTGGCCTGTAGTTATTGAGATCTTCTTTTTTCCCTTTTTTATATACTGGTCTTAATACCTGTATTTTTAACAAATATGGCCATTTTTCACATTTGATCATTTTATTTATCAAGATACTAATACAATGGGCAGTGTTCGTCATACTTTGTTTGATATGGTTTGTTTTGATACCGTCCAATCCTGTTGCCTTTGTTTCTTTTAATCCTACAATAATATTTTTAATGTCTTCCTGAGTAGCTTCATCAAGGTACATTGTTTTTTGTGATTGCATATTCTTTTCCCTCATTAGTGGTTTGTATACCTTTTTATAGTATTTGCCATTAAAAAAATTATCCCTCCTCTTTTCGTATTTAGCTTTTAAATTCGGTATTTGTTCTGCAAAATTTCTGTTAAATTTATTACTAATTTCTTCAGGTGTATAGTTTTTAAATGTTGACATAATTTCCATATCAATATTGCCATTTCCCTTTTCACGTCCTGTGATTTCATTTATTACATTCCAAATCGTCTTGTTACCCTGACTATTTTGTTCTAATATTTTTGAGTAATAATTTTGTTTGTCGTTTAAAATTTCTTTGTTTACTTTTCTTTTTAATTCTTTATATTTTTCTTTTACGCTATCCTCAATAACAGAGCCATTTTTTATTTTCTTCCATAATTTATTTTTTTCGTTTATTAGCTTTATTGTTTGCTGTGTTATCCATGTTTTTCTTTCCTGATTTGTATTTTTAGTTTTATTTATGTTAGTTGTAATGTTTTTTTCATAAACATTTTTTATTGTAGAATCAATTTTTTTATACATTTCTGTCTCCATATTCATGATTGTATTGCGTCCATCCTTGCTGCAAACCCTCGTTTAAAAATCTCAATTGTTGGTCTCTTGCCAAGACTGGGGCCTCTCAACGTAGAGACTGATGCTAAGATCATCCACACGAACTCTCTATTGCGCCAGCTTTGTGTTGAGAAAAACTTCTCGTTCATCTCTTTGGACTGCTATGTGTGCAAGGACCCTACCCTCCTGGCAAGAGATGGAATTCATCTTACAGCGAGGGGAAAATCTGTCCTTCAATACGAACTTTTGAAATCGCAGATACCACAGGAAAACACCCATCTCTAAGGGGAAATGATCCCATGGCACCGCCTTCATCTGCGGCGAACAACCTTCACTGTGTGCTTATAAACGCCCGAATTGTAATTCGCAATATTGGTTGTTTTCGGGAGTTGCTTCTTTGTGGATTATATGATCTTCTTTTTCTTGTGGAATCTTGGCTTGTTCCCGGGTTCACTGATGCTATGTTGGTTGGTTCGACCCCTTACTCTGTGATTAGGCGGGATCGGGGCAGCCGAGGTGGGGGACTACTCTTAGTTCACCGGTGCTCCTTACCTCTGGCTGTTGTTGAGTTTGCTGAGAGTGTGGAGGGTATTGTCGCGACGGCACCAAATCTTAATCTAACTTTTATCCTCTGTTACTTACCACAAAGTAGATCCTACCCAGATATTGTTAATTTGTGTTCCTTTATTGTTCTTGGGGATTTTAATCTGTCTTCTGTAAGTTGGGACCACCATACCGCCAGTGATCTTCACCATCGTTTTTTTCTTGATCTTTTCGCCCCACTGGGCCTTTACCAGCTTGTTGACCAGCCCACTAGAGGGGAGAACATCTTGGACTTAATCTTTACTCACGATCTGCGACTTATCTTTGACATAACGGTGGGTGCCCATTTTGGTAACAGCGACCATTGTGTTGTTCTCTTTTCGGTTAATTTGGATTGTGGGGTTGGGAGATCCTTTTCTGGTGAGCCCGTCCAACGTCTTCCCCCGAAGGGCAAACTTGATCTCATCCAGCTTAAATCCTCCCTCTCTTCCATTGATTGGGATGGATTGATTTTTGATTCTCATCTTTCCACTGAGGCTGCTTGGTCGTGCTTTTGTGCTATCCTCTCAGGCCACATAGCCCTTTCCTGTTCTCCTTGTCAGTTTCCCACTGCTACTGTGCACTTTCCTCGCCACCTGGTTAAGCTACGAAATATTAAACTTAAACTTTGGAAACGTCTCAAGATTAATCCTTGTACAGTAAATAAATCTGCCTACAACACTGCACGTAAGCAGTTCTCCCTGGCCACGGAAACCTGGTTCAGTGAAAGAGACAGGAGGGTGATTCGCGAGGGAACTTTGTCGGCCCTCTTTAAACACTACCGTAGGGTCACTTCCACTTCTCGATCACTCCCCCCCTTTAAGGTGGGTGCTGCTTTTGTTACGGACACTAGCAGTAAGGTTGAGGCACTGGCTAAGGTTTTTGCTGCAAACTTTGTTACACACAACAACGACCTAACCTTGCCCATGGAGAACATCCCATCTGTTTCATCTTCTTGTTCACATATTTCTTTCAAAATTTCTGATACTTTCGCTGCTATTCAAAGGTTGAATCCCAGTAAATCTGTTGGCCCGGATGGTTTTTCGGCTTTTCTCATTAAAAATCTTTGCTTGGAAATATGCTACCCTCTTACCAGAATCTTCTCCCTTTCCTTTTCTCAGGGTGTATTACCCTCTTCTTGGAGTCAGGCCATCATTATCCCAGTGTTTAAAAAGGGGTCTGCATCTGACCCCTCAAACTACCGACCCATCGCCCTTACGTGTACTGCATGTAAAGTCATGGAATCGATTATCCGAGATAAACTCCTAGTATTTTTCAAGGAACACTCCGTGATTCGGGACGACCAATTCGGCTTTATGCCGGGTCGATCATCAACCCACCAGCTCCTACTTGTTCTTGACCAATGGTCTGGTGCCCTCGACCTGGGCATACATACGGACACTATTTACTTCGACTTCATGAAAGCTTTTGAATCCGTTGTTCACAGTAAGCTCATTCTTAAGGTTAAGCAGTGTGGCATTTCGGGTGGCCTTGAAACTTGGATCGCTGCTTTTCTCCGTAACCGCACCCAAAGAGTCAAAATTGAAAACTCATTTTCTTCACCACGGGTAGTTCCATGTGGGGTCCCTCAGGGATCTGTTTTGGGCCCACTTTTGTTTGTAATCTACCTAAACGATCTAATTCTCGATAATCATCATGCATTTGGTTTTAAATTTGCTGACGATTTAAAGGTCGGTGCCCCTATCCTATCTTCAGAAAGCTCACCCCACCTTGAGTCTATGATCCAAACTGTTGACCTCTGGTCCAAACGTTGGCAACTTCCACTGTCATTCAACAAATGCCACTCTTTCCATGTTGGTGCTTGTTTTGAGAAAAATTCCTACTTTCTTGACGACAACATACTCCTTTCTCGTGACACTGTGAAAGATTTGGGAATCTTGTTTACTGGAGATCTTAAATCGTCCTCCCACGTCCGACAGACTTGTTTGGCTGCCTACAGACGTCTAGCTATCGTCGAAAGGTGCTTCAAGTCGGCCAATAATGCAACAAGAGTGTGGGCTTTTAAGGTGTTTGTCCGCCCGATCCTTGAATACGCAACACCTGTTTGGTCACCCTTTCTCTTGGGTGATATTGACTCTGTTGAGGCAATTCAGAGGCGTTTCACCAAGAGATTGTCAGGTCTCCGTGATACCCCCTACAAAGCCCGCCTAACCATGTTTGGACTTGAACCTCTTGAACTTCGCAGGATTAAATTTGACCTCCTCCTGACTTACAGGATACTTAACCACCAACTGGAAGTTCCATTACCATTTTTTGATCTGGCTACAACCATCGGACGTACTAGAGGCCATAATTGGAAACTTTCCCTTCCCTCTGCTCGTTTGGAATGTCGGAGAAACTTTTTCTCGGTGAGAATTGTCCAAATTTGGAATCCCTTGAGTTCGGACACTGTTAATGCTCGCTCCTTGTCCATCTTCCGATCTCGACTTTCTCAGGAACCCCTCCACACTTTCTTGAAGCGACCCATCTAGCCTCGGGACGGTGTCAGTGGTCCAACCCCGTTCCGGTTCCTTCTCAGCATTGTGGGAGGGTAAAATGGTTTATTTTTATTGTATTTTTAATTCTAAACACGTTTTAAAGCTATATTTTAAAATTAAGTTTTTTTTTAAACTAAAACTCCATGACCATAGCCTTGAAAAGTTTTTTACTGATCAGGCTACGTTTTTGCGGGCATCCAGTTGACCTTTGCAATCATTGCAAGAAATTTTATTCATTTATTACTATTTTTTTTTATCACTTTTTTTTTTATCTTTATTACGATTGACAATTGGTTTTGACCAAGCTTTAGACTACGATGCACTTTTTATTTTTTAAAGTTACAGTGACAATGATACCCGGCTCCCCCCGCCCCACACTTGTCCCTCACGTTTGGCGATGCCATCGGGGACCATTGTGTCCCTGGTAGGTCTAACCTTGGTGGTAAGGCATTCGTGACCCCAACCAAATACCATTAACCCATCCTTTGCAGCCGAGCCATCGTATTTGTTTTATACTTTTAAACTGTTTAACTTAGGTAATTTATATATATATTTTTTTTTAAGTCTTAATATCGGATGGCAGTCAGTGACCATCAGGTCCTTGCCATTCCGGTTGCGTTTGCAACAAACCTATACTATTATTATTATTATTATTCATTGAGTGTTTCTAGGTTTAATAAGATATTCCAGTCAATTTCGTTTAATTCTTTTACAATATTATGATCATTGTATTTTATTTTTACATTTCCTGTAATTTGGGAATTTTCAGGATTTGGATTAATTTCATTTAAATTTTTAATAATTTGTCTATTTTCCTCTTTATGTAGCCTACATATTGTAAAATAGTGATCAGCAATTTTTATTTCCATGGTTGCCCCTTCACTTGCCCACTTGTCAAGTTTTGTGTATATATGATCGATACAAGAGTTTTGTATGTAGTATTGATTCAAGCCTTTTTTTTTACTATTTCAACTCTTGTGGGTGAATCAATTTGTTTTTCCATTCCTAGCTTTGCTAAAGTGTTTTCATATTTATCAGTAGTTTTTTGTTCAAACTTGTCCTTTTCTTCAATCTCAGACATTAAAATGTCAATATTTATGTCCCCCAAGAACAAAATATTTGTATGTTTTTCCTTTCCAATGCATTTTAGTAATTTTTTGAGTTCATTGATAAATTTTATTTTATTCGTGTCAGGTTTTCTATAAACTGCTATAATGCAAAACGCGCTCTTTTCATATGCATATCTTAATTCAATAGCATCATTTTCATCAATTTTTATTTTTTTGAAAATAATATTCTGAAATTTTTTTTTTTCATTTATGAACAACATAAGTCCTCCTCCTCGTTTGGTGTTTTCTCTACAAAATACTTCCTTTTTATATCCTAGTATGTTATAAATTTCACATTCTTCTTTTTTTATATTAATCTCAGTTAAAACAATGATATCCCATTTTATGTTACCTTTTGTTACAAAAAGTTGCAATTGCTCCCAATTTTTTCTGACACTTCTTAAGTTTACGTGGATCACTTTAATATCTTGCACACCACAGTTTTTTTTACTTTTTACAAAGAAATCACTTAATTGGTCAAAATCAGTGTAGACATTGTTTACGAATTCTGCATTACATGGTACTTACACTAAGTCTAGTTCGGAGCGAACCGACTTTACCTCTTGCACATTTTCATTTTTTCTCATTAGCACTTTTCCGTTGTAAAACCACACATATTTGTAGTCATTCTCTTTAGCGTAATTTTTTGCTTTCCAAAATAAACTTCTGTAGTAGGGGCTCATATTTTCATTCATGTAAATTCGCTGTCTATTCCCGTTTCGGAACATGTCGTCATTTGTCACAACTCTCTTTCTATTCTGCATCCACTCATTTCTATGTTCCCTGTACTTAAATTGGATAATAATCGTACTAGCTTTGTTTTTGTTTTTATTTGGTATACGGTGGGCTACCTCTATGTGTTCCGGTCTGAAGTTTCTTACTTTGAAATTTTCTGCCACCTTTTTCACCACATCTTCTAATTTTTCATTTTCCAGCCAGTCCATTTGGTTTAGTTCCAAGTTTCTGTTTCTATCGTATTGTTCTTTTTCTCTAGTGTTTATTTCCAATTGTTGCATTTTTGTTTCTAAATTTTCGGTTTGTTTTTCTTTATTTTCAAGTTGGCCTAGTCTTTCTTCCAGTTCTCCCATCTTCTCTTTCATTTTTTTATTTTCTTCTTTAAGGTCTTGCTGTTCTTTGCTCATAAAGTCTAGAGACTTAATAATTTCTTTTACTTCTTTGTTAATGCCCATGAGCTCATCGTATTTAGCCAACATTTTATCTATCTTGGAATCCATTTTTTCATATAATGCTCTCAGTGTTGTGAAATCTTCTGTTTGCTTTTTTTGTCCATTTTGATCGTCTTCTTCACTTTTTTTTTTATCACTTTTTTGTTCAGTCTCTTTTTTACTGCTTGTTTGTTTGGTTGTATCTTCTAGTTGCTCATTCGTGTTTATCATGTCTATTACTTCTTCTCCGTTTTCTTCTCCATCCTCTTCATTTTCGCTATTTTTTCTGTCTTTTTCGGATAATTTGTCCTTTTGTCTGCATATCGTACATCTCCACTTATCTTTACTTTTTCCTTTAGCTCTCCAAGTCGCCGCAGATACTCCGGAGCAATCATCGTAGTGATATCTGGCCTTACAATTTGAGCACGTCACACAGTCATTTTGGTTGCCTAATTTATTTTCGCAGCTGTAGCATCTTGACATGGTTATAGCCTATATATTTTTTTCCTCTAGATGTTACGAACGCTTCATTGCTTACATTTTGCGTCAATTACGACCGCACCGCAGCTGACGTCGTACACAAACGAACTGACGTCATAAATGAACGCACTCAAGTAGCCCAAGAATTTCACGCTACGATCCCCCACTTCAAAAACTTCATTGTTCAATATCTAAGCTGTTTAAGCACATAAAATCACCAGGAATGTCTCGAACAGTAGCTAACAGTCTTAGTGATACATATTTGCAGTCAATCTGCTCTTTACGTTGTCCATACCTTTAAAGTTAGACCAAATTTACGGAGCTCACATTGGATGGTCCCTTAATAATAATAATAATTTATTCAGTATCTACAGAAGGAGCACGTAGCAATAAATGTCTGTATGTGCACTGAGGGGAACATAGACAAAAAACAAGAACAAAAAAGCAAAAGAGATAAATTCTATTACTTAAATTTATTTACATGTTTGTTAATTTTATGTTATTCACAATGCCAAGAATAAGGGCTACCTTCCAAAAAAGATACAGCTTTTGATCTATTTTCTCATTATGAATGTACTAGTGATGTTTCTGTGGATAAGTGGAATGTCATCTTAAGGAATAACAAAACTCATTCGTCTCTTGCCATAGAGTTTCTCCCTACAGGTGTTTGAAGGCATTATTATTCCTTTGAGGTCTATTAGGCTAACAGGTATTTTATTGAAATTATTGTAGTAAAACTGTGTGATTACACTCTTAGGTAAATAACTGTTTAAATGAAAATATATGGTTTTCTTTAAAAACTTCCGCCTTTGTTTTATCAGCTGCTTTATTAAAAAGTGCTTTTGCTGCTTTATTTAGGCTAATTTTGTTGAAGTTTGCTTAATAAGTTATCAAAGGAGAGCCTATGACAATACAAGCGTACCTAACTTTTGAAAGAATCCAGGCTTCATAGAGTGTTTTTTTTTCATGTTTCTATCAATTTAATTTCTAATTTTGTAGAAACTTTAGAATTTAACAATATAATTTTGTCTAATTTTGTTAATCAAGTTTTCAACATGGTTGTAATGTTTCCAGTTTTCATCAGTTTCGAGCCCTAGGTAAATAGTTTTGTACACCTGTTTAATTTTGGTGCAGGAGCAGTTCATTTGCTTGTAATCATTTGCATGTAAATAAACAATTAGTTTTCTCTGCACATGTGTGAAATTGTAAAATGTATAAAATAGGTTTTTCTAGGTTAATATAAAGTTCTTTTATTTTGAAATAATCATTTATTTGATCAAAATCTGTCTGCAGATTACGCAGCATGGTATCCTGTTTGTAATTGATTGAGATCATACAAATATGATCTGCATACATTGTTAAAATTATTTTGAAATCATCACTCACAATATCGTTAATGCAGACCAAAAATAGTAAGGGGCCCAGTACAGAACCTTGTGGAACCCCATAATCCACATCTTTCCATTGACTCACGTTACTGTAGATTTTAACACAAAAGGTTCTGTTTGTTAATAGTTCATTAAGATATTTAGGCATTTACCTCTAATACCGTATTTGTAGAGTTTTTCAATCAAATTATCTTTACGTAAGGTATCAAACGCCTTTTTAAGAGCTAAGAAAATTGCACCAACATGTTTTCCTTCATTTAGTGCACGACTTACCTTATGATTGATGTGTATCAGAGCATCATCAGTGCTCTTATGTTTTTGAAATCCGAAGTGCTGCTATATGTAGGACATTAAATATGTCAAAGAAACCCAAAATTCTGCTAGCAAACATTTTTTTAACAATCTTGTTTAGAACAGGCAGCGCAGAAATTGATCTATAGCTAGTGCAATCCTGCTGATTTCCCTTTAAAAAAAAAAAGGTCTTAATACCTTCTGTTTCACGTTTTTTGGCCAAATTTCACTTTGTATAATTGCTGAAATAAGTTTACTCATAAAAAATACAGTATTTTCCTTTGTTTGTAAAAAATGTTTCATCAAAAAGCCATCAAGACCACGTCTTGCTTTAATACTGTTCATAATATGTTTCGGTTGGTTTTAAAATTTGAATCGAGTTGAATGGGGCATGTTTACTCTCATTTATAGTTTTATGCTTTGTGCTGTCATTTTTTACTTGTGGAAGTGTTAAACTTTTGTTAATATTTGTGTTAATATTTTTAGGTATTTCCTGTTGGTAGTGATCAGCAAATTTATTGCAGAGTTTCTTACTGTCCAATAATAATAATAATAATAATAAAAGGACTTGCTTTGTTCCTTTTAAAAGAGCAAAATGGACATGCAAGGATCGTGGTGGACCACTAGCAGCACGCCATTTAAAAAAAAAAAGGCAAATTCGCATTAGCAAAATTATGCATATCATTTTTGGTCAATAAATTAAAAACTTAAGACTTCTTGAGGGAAGAAATTGGGATTAAAAAGGAAGAAATCTGGAATAAAGGAAAGGGGAGGGTCGCCGGCTAAGTTTTCTGGGCGCAATAAGTTTGCCCTTAAGTCATACGTATTAAGTTTTTTTGCGGAAGATATATAACGTTTAGTGCGATGTGTTGTAGTTGGTGCCGAAGCAATGTCATTAGAGAGCGAGTTCCAAACTGGAACCACTCTCAGACCAAAAAATGCTCTTCTGCAATTCAGGTTACACCTAGGATTTACGAGCCTAAGGTAATTTCCCTGGGTTCGAGTCTCAATACTAAAATCAATGAGTGCTAAGTCGACCGGCAGTAAACAGTGAATAATTTTGAAAGTAAGAATGAGATCAGCCTCCAGACGTCTACATTCGAGGGTGTCGAGTTTGAGTATTTTCAGTTGCTCGCAATAAGGTTTCATACCCAAGTCCAGGAAATTGTTGTGTGTATCTCCTCTGGGCCGCTTCAATTTTGTCAATGTCTTTCAAAAGTCTTGGTGACCAAATCTGGCTTGCGCACTCCAGAACGGGGCGAATATAGACTTAAAGACCCAAAGTTGGTTTCTAATTTTTTCCGACTTCAAGCAGCGTTGAACCATAGATTGGCCATCGTGGCGATATGGTCACAATGTGTAATAAATTTGAGGTCGTCCTGAAACCAGACATCGAGATACTTAAAGCGTTTTGTTACGACCTCTGGGCTTATAGTCTCAAGACTATAGTTAAAATCTACAGCTTTTTTCAAAGGGAAAACTATGGCATTTTGAAGTTGAAAGAGGTACTTGCCAGGTATTTGAACATTCGGAAAAGGGAGTCAGTACTAAGCTGGACTTTAAGGCAGTTGTCATTAGTGATTATTGGTGAGTATAGTTTCAAGTCGTCGGCGAAGTTCTTTTGAAAAACTATGGAAATTGCGCTGGTCAAGTCATTCAAAAAAAAGAACAAATAGCTATGGTCCCAGAACTGACCTTTGGGGAACAAAAAAGGCCTCGGCAACTTGGTCACCAATTTGTTTGTAGTAAAAGGCGGAGAAGCCATCCGGATTTGCTCGGTTTTATACGAGAGATAGCTTTCTTAATATCGGTGAACTTGGACAGGACATTGGAACATTGATGTTCACTCTGCCAAGTATGTCCAAGAGCTGTAAGAGGTTCAATTTTGTCGTCAATCACACCATTTTGGGAAAAGTTTTCGTTTAGTGCCTCTGCCTTCTCATGCACTTTTATTAGAAATTTGCCCTCCACTCCGATAAGTTGAATGGGCCGGACTGAATTTTTTTAGCGTGTAGAAACGAAAAAGGTCAGAGAGGTTTCCTTCTTATAAAATTTGGGACTGTTGGACAGACGCGAGTTCTTCGACATGGTCAATAAATTGTTGTTTACACTCGTAATATTTAATTCTATTTATGTTTGTTTTAGAAGAGCAGTACCTATGCCATGCACCCAGTTTTTTATATTCAAGCCTGGTTCGCTTTTTACTGTGAATATTTCTGTTATTCCTTCCTTTTCCCTTGCGCGGTGTTGGAGGTTTGGTACTGAGCGTGGTACAACCAGAAAGTGATCCCATGCCTCACTGACATCGGAGAAGCCACTCAACTCTTATCTTCAGTCAATGTGTCTCATATGGTCTTGGAGGAAAGGAAAATTAATTTGTCATTTTCCGAATTGGTAAGAGATAGCGAAGTTCTGGTGGAGTATAAAAGAAATCATGTTGTTGATGGGAACTCATTCCCATTTCCATGAGGACGTTAACATTAAATATCGCACGATCAACGTCTGTGAAGATTAGGTCTAGAATATTATTCCCCCTAATTGGTTCAGAAACCAACTGAATAAGACCGCAATCGGCAATAATCTCAAGAAAAGCGTTTTGAACTTCTTCATTTGAGATTACAGATTTCTAATCAACAGTAGAGAGATTTGGGTCGCCTACCACAATGTCAGTAGAATTTGATGACAGGGGCGATTTAATTGATGTACCCATCTTGGTGACATTGTTTTCATCGAAACCATTTGGGATGTAACAACAGATAAAGTTAAATTTTGAATCGGCCAATTGGAATGATGGAATGGAGTCCTGGTCATCGCTGTGGCCTTACGAGTTCAGTGAGTCATCTTTATGCCAGTGCAGGAGTGGTCATATCGATACAGCGCTATGCCAGTGATTTGGGGACGGACTGGTTTGCCGTCAAAACCTACGTGCATAAAGGTGGTTTATTGCTATAGTATTACTATGGTATGTTTTTCACTTTTTCCTTCGTTCCTTTAAAAATTAGCATCGATTTGTATACATTTATTTCTTCATCTTCTTTTGGCTAGCAGTGAAGAACACGAAAATGGAGATCGAGTTTGCAATGATAATGTACAATAGCATGTGTATCCCAGCGATCAGTATACTGCTTCACAATTTATACTGAACATATTTTCGGAGTTTTTTTTCGATCATACTGCCTCAAGGCTGTGCATAGCTATTGCTAGTTGTCATGTGTGGGAGTTTGGGGCACAATCCAACTAGGTCTTAACCTTCATTGTAATTAAATGAAAAACAAAATTAAATGAAAAAAAAAGTTGGTTAAGCACTGTTGCACGTAAGTTGATTTGATTTGATGGATGATGGTGTATGATGGTGTGATGATGGTTGTATTGGTGTTGTATTTTTCAGTTGATTGGGGCCAGGGCCTCAATAAATCTTTCGTGATACACGGCAAAGAAACGCCAAAACATGCAATTTTACTGAAATGCAAGAATAAGGCAACACAACAATAAAATCAGAAAACATGTTTAGAAAATCGTTTGATTTTAAAGTAAGGTATAACTGAACCCCAGTCCAGTAGGAACCGACAGCAAATAAACTTTCCTCTAAAGTTTCAGATAACACAAAATGCTGCAGTGTTTAGTGCACTTGAAACCTTACTGCTGTATCAAAACATAGGCACCTAAATAAAATTAAATCCAATACAGTGGCTACTTATAACACTTTACTTATTCGTATTCTTTTCCTGTTTTGACTTCGGTTTAGGTAAACCTTACCTTAAAGTTCGTTTATATTTCTGCCTCATGATCCAAATGGTATACCACGTTGTTCTTACGTCCTCTTTGTTTACAATGTAAACCGGTCCTGAATTTCAGTTTGGTATCAGAAGACCAACGCTTTTGGCAACGATATCAGATGGCCCGACACTGTTGGCATCGTTATCAGATCGCTGATCCTGTCGGTGTCAATATCAGATGGCCAACACTATTGGTATCGGTAGTAGCATCGGTTTTGGAACCAAAAATAGAGGTATCGATTGGCCTTACCAGTGTTAATTGATTTGTTATTCATATATGCAGCAAATGTTGGCACTTGCTTCCAGGTAACACGCAGCTGGAATTATTCGAATGTACTATTGGAAATTTATTAATATGTACTGGAAGTTGTTGTACACAAGTCCAAATATACAAGCATAGCGAAGATAAATGCACAACGCTCGTATGTTTGTTGCGTATACACCATACAGCTGCATACGAGTAAATTTTCCCAATAGTACGCTTAAAAATTCCGGTTGCTGCTTACCTTTGCAAGCATTAACATTCCTATAGACATGAATAACAAATCAATTAACACTGGTAAGGCCAATCGATACCTCTATTTTTGGTTCCAAAACCGATGCCACTACCGATACCAATAGTGTTGGCCATCTGATATTGACACCGACAGGATCAGCGATCTGATAACGATGCCAACAGTGTCGGGCCATCTGATATCGTTGCCAAAAGCGTTGGTCTTCTGATACCAAACGGAAATTCAGGACCGGTTTACATTGTAAATAAAGAGGACATAAGAACAACGTGGTATACCATTTGGATCACGAGGCAGAAATATAAACGAACTTTAAGGTAAGGTTTAACTGAACCGAAGTCAAAACAGGAAAAGAATACGAATAAGTAAAGTGTTATAAGTAACCACTGTATTGGATTTAATTTTATTTAGGTGCCTATGTTTTGATACAGCAGTAAGGTTTCAAGTGCACTAAACACTGTGTTATCTGAAACTTTAGAGGAAAGTTTATTTGCTGTCGGTTCCTACTGGACTGGGGTTCAGTTATACCTTACTTTAAAATCAAACGATTTTTTAAACATGTTTTCTGATTTTATTGTTGTGTTGCCTTATTCTTGCATTTCAGTAAAATTGCATGTTTTGGCGTTTCTTTGTCGTGTATCACGAAAGATTTATTTGAGGCCCTGGCCCCAATCAACTGAAAAATACAACACCAATACAACCATCATCCATCAAATCAAATCAACTTACGTGCAACAGTGCTCAACCAACTTTTTTTTTTCATTTAATTTTGTTTTTCATTTAATTACAATGAAGGTTAAGACCAAGTTGGATTGTGCCCCAAACTCCCACACATGATCACTAGCAATAGCTATGCACAGCCTTGAGGAAGTATGACCGAAAAAAACCCAAAAAGATGTTCATTATAAATTGTGAAGCGGTATACTGATCGCTGGGGTACACATGCTGTTGTACATTATCATTGCAAACTCGATCTCCATTTTCGTCTTCTTCTGACTGCTAGCCAAAAGAAGATGAAGAAATGTATACAAATCGATGCCAATTTTTAAAGGAAAAAGAGAAAAACATACCATAGTAATACTGTAGCAATAAACCACCTTTATGCACTTAAGGTTTGGCGGAGTGGCGTGACTCGGATACGAACTAGCAAACCAGTCCGTCCCCAAATCACTGGTATAGCGCTGTATCGATATGACCACTTCTGCACTGGCATAAAGATGACTCACTGAACTCGTAAGGCCACGGCGATGACCAGGACTCCATTCCATCATTCCAATTGGCCGATTCAAAATTTAACTTTATCTTTTGTTACATCCCAAATGGTTTCGATGAAAACAATGTCACCAAGATGGATACATCAATTAAATCGTCCCTGTCATCAAATTCTACTAACATTGTGGTAGGAGACCCAAATCTCTCTACTGTTGATTAGAAATCTGTAATCTCAAATGAAGAAGTTCAAAACCCTTTTCTTGAGATTATTGCCGATTGTGGTGTTATTCAGTTGGTCTCTGAACCAATTAGGGGGAATAATATTCTAGACCTAATCTTCACAGACGTTAATCGTGCGATATTTAATGTTAACGTCCTCATGGAAATGGGAATGAGTGCCCATCAACAAGATGATTTCTTTTATACTCCGCCAGAACTTCGCTATTTCTTACCAATCCGGAAAATGACGAATTAATTTTCCTTTCCTTCAAGACCATACGAGATACATTGACTGGAGATAAGAGTTGAGTGGCTTCTCCGATGTGAATGAGGCATGGGATCACTATCTGGTTGTAATCCGCGGTTGTACCACGCTCAGTACCAAACCTCCAACACCGCGCAAGGAAAAAGGAAGGAATAACAGAAATATTCACAGTAAAAAGCTAACCAGGCTTGAATATAAAAAACTGGGTGCATGGCATAGATACTGCTCATCTAAAACAAATGTAAACAGAATTAAATATTACGAGTGTAAACAACAATTTATTGACCATGTCGAAGAACTCGCATCTATCCAAGAGTCCCACATTTTAAAAGAAGGAAACCTCTCTGACCTTTTTCGTATGTACAAGCTAAAAAAATTCAGTGCATGAGAAGGCAGAGGCACTAAACGAAAACTTTTCCCAAAATGGTTTGATTGACAACAAAATTGAATCTCTTACAGCTCTTGGACATACTTGGCAGAGTGAATATCAATGTTCCAATGTCCTGTTTAATTTCACCGATATTAAGAAAGCTATCTCTCGTATAAAACCGAGCAAATCCGGATGGCTTCTCCGCGTTTTACTACAAACAAATTGGTGACCAAGTTGCCGAGGCCTTTTTTGTTCCCCAAGGGTCAGTTCTGGGACCATAGCTATTTGTCCTTTTTTTTAATGACTTAAACAGCGCAATTTCCATAGTTTTTCACAAGAAATTCGCAGACGACTTGAAACTACGCTCACCAATAATCCCTAATGACGACTGCCTTAAAGTCCAGCTTAGTACTGACTCCCATTTCCGAATGTTCAAATACCTGGCAAGTACCTCTTTCAACTTCAAAATGCCATAGTTTTCCCTTTGAAAAAAAAACTCTAGATTTTAACTATAGTCTTGAGACTATAAGCCTGAGGTTGTAAGAAAACGCTTTAAGTATCTCGATGTCTGGTTTCAGGTGGCCTCAAATTTACTACACATTGTGACCATATCGCCACGATGGCCAATCTATGGTTCAACGCTGCTTTAACTCGGATAAAATTTAGAAACCAACTTTGGGCCTTTAAAAGTCTATGTTCGCCCCGTTCTGGAGTACGCAAGCCAGATTTGGTCACCAACACTTTTGAAAGACATTGACAAAATTGAAGCGGTCCAGAGGAGATAAACACAAAAATTTCCTGGAGTTGGTATGAAACCTTATTGCGAGCAACTGAAAATACTTAAACTCGACACCCTCGAATGTAGACGTCTGGAGGCTGATCTCATTCTTACTTTCAAAATTATTCACTGTTTACTTCCGGTCGATTTAGCACTCATTGATTTTAGTATTGAAACTCGAACACACCTTAGGCTCGCAAATCCCAGGTGTAACCTGAATTGCAGAAGAGCATTTTTTGGTCTGAGTGTGGTTCCAGTTTGGAACTCGCTCTCTAATGACATTGCTTCGGCACCAACTAAACACATCGCACTAAACGTTACATATCTTCCGCAAAAAACTTAATACGTATGACTTAAGGGCAAACTTATTGCGCCCTGAAAACTTAGCCAGCCGGCGACCCTCCCCTTTCCTTTATTCCAGATTTCTTCCTTTTTAATCCCAATTTCTTCCCTCAAGAAGTCTTGATTTTTTAATTTATTGACCAAAAATGATATACATAATTTTGCTAATGCGAATTTGCCTTTTTTTTTTTAAATGGCGTGCTGCTAGTGGTCCACCACGATCCTTGCATGTCCATTTTGCTCTTTTAAAAGGAGCAAAGCAAGTCCGTTTATTATTATTATTATTATTATTATTGGACAGTAAGAAACTCTGCAATAAATTTGCTGATCACTACCAACAGGAAGTACCTAAAAATATTAACACAAATATTAACAAAAGTTCAACACTTCCACAAGTAAAAAATGACAGCACAAAGCATAAAACTAAAAATGAGAGTAAACATGCCCCATTCAACTCGATTCAAATTTTAAAACCAACCGAAACAGATATTATGAACAGTATTAAAGCAAGACGTGGTCTTGATGGCTTTCTTTCTGGGGAGCGCACCGCCGCGACTTCTTTTTTGCTCTCTATGGCAACTTCTTCCCTCCCCTCCCCCACAAAATCTTCTTCCCCCCAAAATTCTTCCCCTCCTCGCCTCACTAGCAAGCGCCAGAGGAGGGAACCTGAGATGGTTGGGCCTAGTGCCCAGTTACCAGACGTTTGTAAAAGTCGGGGTCAAGTCCCGAAGTTCCTGGTGGTGACAGGTGAGGGCCGAGATGTTACACAACTCGGTCCTTTCGCTGTCCACAAAGCGCTAAAGGGGATCTGTGGTTCAGATCCGAAGAGTGTCTCTCGGCTCCGTGCCGGGGGATACCTTGTGGAGGTTGCGGACGATGCTCAGGCAAAGAGGCTTTTGAAGGCAAGTGCACTGGGGTTATGCCCGGTGCGTGTGGAGCCGCATCGTACCTTAAATAGCAGTAAGGGGGTCGTGACGTGCTTTGATTTGAGGGGTCTTGGTGATGATGTCATCCTAGACGAACTCAAGTCACAAGGCGTTACGGCCGTTAGGCGTTTGACGCGGAAAGGTGAGAATGGTGCCCAGCCAACTGACACCTTTTTCCTGACCTTTGATTCGCCGGTTGCACCGCAGCACATTACTGCCGGTTACCTGCGGTTGAAGGTCAGATGTTATGTCCCGAACCCAATGCGGTGTTACCGCTGTCAACACTTTGGTCATACCAGCGGTTCGTGTAAGGCTAAGCCAACCTGTGTTAGCTGTGCTCAGGCAGCCCATGAGGGCACTGATTGTGCTGCCCCGGCGCGCTGCGTCAACTGCGGTGGTCAGCACCAGGCCTCTTCATGGGACTGCCATGTTTATGTTGAGGAACGTCGTGTTCAGGAATTGAAGGTTAAGGAAGGGCTTTCCTACTCAGAGGCCCGGAAGAAAGCCAAACTATCAGCGCCGACGCTAACACGTTCTTTTGCCCAGGTCCGTTCTTTTGCCTGGCCCAGTTAGTGAGTCTGCTGATTTGGCGGATTTGCGTGCTGAGCTCAGGTCTTTGACGAGGACGGTGGGCATGCTTGTTACTTTGTTGACCCAGCAACATCCATCTTTGCAGGGTCTTTTGGGTCCTTCAGACCCGGTTGCTGCCGTGCCGTCGACTTCTGCCCAGCCTGCAAATGCTTCTGCTCCTGTTACTGTTCCTGTTCCTGATGCTCTAACTGTTCCCAGGCAGGTGAAGGCTTCGGCTAAGCCTCCGCCTGCCCGGAGTGCGCCACAGAAGCCGTCGAAGAAGAAGGCTTCTGCTGGTAAAGCCTCAACTCCGCCTGTGAAAACGTCTCCACCGGGAGAGACGGTGAAACGGTCGTTAAACGGCCAGCTTGCTGAGGGGTCCATTGCGTCCTCTCAACATTGTGATACTACTCTGCCCATGGAGCAGGAAGAGATTTCCTGTTCTAATTCTCCGGAACTTTTTCCTCCTTCCGAAGACAACTTTGTTCTGAACCTCACTCCATCTTTTGATTCGGGTGAGGATTCAGATGTTTTCGGATCGCCCAGAGGAGGAGTTGAGGAGGATGGTGTTGTCTTAAGCCCGCCCTAATGCCTGCGCATACCATCGTTCAGTGGAACTGTCAAAGTTATCGGACCCATGCAGAAGAGCTGCGGCTGCTTTTGTCGCATTGGCGACCTCTGTGCTGCTGCCTTCAGGAAACTTGCTTTAAGGCGTCGGATAATCCGGTTGTTAGGGGTTACTCTGTCTACCGTCTGGATGCAGACCCTGTGCCACGTGCACATGGTGGTGTTGCAGTGCTGGTTCAACACTCTCAGCCGCATGCCAGTGTGCCTCTGCACACTAGATTTCAGGCGGTAGCAGTTCGAGTTTCTTTTCAATTCGGTTTATTTACCGCCGGATGAGGTCTTTGGGGTTGGTGACCTGGAGGACCTGGTTCGCCAGCTTCCTGCCCCGTTTCTCCTGCTGGGCGACTTTAACAGCCACCACGTCCAGTGGGGAGGACCTAATACTGACAACAAGGGCAGGATCCTTGAGGAGTGGATGCGGAGGGGGTCCGTTTGCATCCTGAACAATGGAGCCATGACACACTGTAACCTGGCCACGGGCAATTGGTCAGCGGTGGACTTAAGCCTTTTGCTCGCTGGCCGTCCCAGTTCACTTCACTTGGGCTGTCACTGCCGATCTGCATGGAAGCGATCACCTCCCCATTGTGTTGTCCACAACACAAGGGGGTTCTGTGGCTTCCAGGCCAGCCCGGTGGGCGCTTAAGCGTGCTGAATGGTCAGCCTTTGCTGAGGCTGCTGTGTTTCAGCGTGCGGTTGAGGACTTTTCTGATGTGGATGAACTTTCCACTCATTTCACTGATGTGGTCCTTGCTGCTGCTCATGCTACTATCCCGCGTACGTCCACACAGCCGCGGCGGGTTCCTGTTCCGTGGTGGACGCCTGCTTGCGGCGAGCGTTGCGTGCGTTCACGGTCAGCCCGACTACTGGCAACTTTGTAGCGTTTAAGCGCTGTCGTGCCCGTGCCAGGTATGTCATCCGTGAGGCTAGGCGTGCTTCGTGGGCAGCTTATGTTTCGTCGATCACGCGCTCCACGCCTTCTCAGCAGGTGTGGCGGAAGGTGCGCCAGATCTCGGGGAGGAGTGTGCCTTCCCCGGTTTCACAGCTGAAGGTAGCGAATACCGTGATCTCTTCTGTGCCAGATATCGCCAATTGTCTTGCGTCTGCATTTGCGCGGGTCTCGAGTGATGACCATTATGATCCTGGTTTCCTCGGGATTAAGCGTAGAGAAGAGGCTCGCTTTCTTGACTTTCGCTCCGATGGGCTAGAGGAGTACAATTTACCATTTACCTGGCAGGAATTTGTTTCAGCTTTGTCCAAGTCGCATGACTCCGCCCCGGGGCCTGATGATGTTCACTATCAACTGTTGAAACATCTAACCCTTGCCTCCCAGCAGTTCTTGCTGGGGATGTTCAACCGTGTGTGGGCAGAGGGCTCTATTCCAGCAGCGTGGAAGACAGCAGTGGTCATCCCGATTGTAAAACCGGGCAAAGACCCTACTTCTCCTTCCAGTTATCGCCCAATCGCTCTGACTAGCTGTGTCTGTAAACTTATGGAACGGATGGTCAGTGAGCGGTTGGTGTGGGTGTTGGAATCACGGGGATTCTTATCTGTGTCCCAGTGTGGCTTTCGACGGTTTCGGTCAACTATCGATCATCTAGTTGCCCTTGAATCAGATGTGAGGGAGGCTTTTCGCCTGCGTCATCATCTGGTTCAGGTTTTCTTTGACTTGGAGAAGGCGTATGATACGACGTGGCGTTATGGGATTCTCCGTAATCACTATAACTATGGCTTGAGGGGACAGATGCCACTGTTGCTTTCTGCTTACCTCTCAGGCCGTTCTTTTCGCGTTCGTGTCGGGGCGACTCTTTCCCGCCCGTTTGTCTTGGAGAATGGTGTGCCTCAAGGAGGTGTTCTTAGTGTCGTCTTGTTTGCTATAGGGATCAACCCCATTGCTCAGCAAGCTGCTGTTCCCCAGTCATTGTTTGTCGATGACTTCGGCCTGTGCTTTCGGGCAGCTCGCATGCAGACCTGCGAGCGGCAGCTACAGCTGGCAATTAACAAAGTCCTGACCTGGGCGGTAAGTAATGGTTTCCGGTTTTCTCCGGACAAGACTGTGTGCATCCACTTTTGCCGCCAACGAACACTGCACCCAGATCCTTGCCTGTACTTGGGACAGGCACAAATTCCTGTTGTCCCACAGGCACGTTTCCTGGGTCTGGTGTTCGATTCCAGGTTGTCTTGGCTTCAACACTTACATCAGCTTAAAGACAAGGCTTTGCGGGCGCTTAACATCTTGCGGGTCCTGTCGGGCACTTCATGGGGTGCCGATCGCGCTGCCATGTTGCGCCTCTACCGAGCCCTTGTCCGCAGCAAACTTGATTATGCATGTATGGTCTATGATTCGGCTAGTGACTCCACTCTCCGGATGTTGGACACTGTGCATCACAGTGGCCTGCGTGTGGCGACTGGGGCTTTTCGAACTTCTCCAGTGGTCAGCCTCTATGCTGAGGCCTCGGAGCCACCTTTGGCCATTCGTCGGCGACAGCTTGCCATTCAGTATGCTGTGCGTTTGCGTGCTGTGCAATCCAGTCCTGCTTGGTCCATGGTTTTTGGGCCAGACTTGCGAGTCGGTAGACGCAGGGTGGGTAAGGGTGATTTCCGCGATAGGCTCCAGCAGTCCTGTCAGGAGATAGCCTTTGACTTGCCCTGCGTCTTGAGTCTGGGGAGAATGCCAGTTGCCTCTTGGCTTGTCCCAGGTGGCAGTTTCATTTTTGCTCTGGCGTCCCTCCCGAAGGGTTCCACTCTACCAGCAAGGTACTTACAGGAGATCCGGCGGCTGAGTTCTCAGTACGCCGGTTATCAGCGCCTGTTTACTGATGGGTCGAAGTCCGACGTTGGCGTGGTGTGTGCTTGTGTGTGTAAGGGTGTAACGGTTGCCCATCGCCTTCCATCAGGCTATTCTGTGTTCTCTGCAGAGCTTTTGGCTCTTGGTTTGGCGGTGGAATGGATCCTTGACCTTCAGGGCACGCATTTCATTGTCTTTAGTGATTCCATGAGTGCCCTGGAGTCCTTGGCGAATTACAATCCTCGGAACCCCTTGACACAACGTGTCCAAGCTTTGCTTTCCCGCTTGCCTGGCCAGCGGAAAACCGTGCTTTTCTGCTGGATCCCGGGCCATGTTGGGATAGCGGGGAATGAACAAGCTGATTCTGCTGCGAAAGGGGCCCTTTCTGGCCCTCTCGGTAGGGATCTCAGCCTTGTTCCCTCAGATGCCTTTCCAACTTTGCGTCTGAGGTTACACGCTTTTTGGCAAACCTTGTGGGACAGACAGGACGGTAATAAGTTACGGGCCATTAAAGGCACTGTCGAGGAGTGGCACTCGTCGTGTCGCCGCAGTCGCCGTGAGGAGGTTGTGTTGGCCCGTTTGCGAATTGGGCACACCCGACTTACTCACTGTTTCCTTTTGCGGGGGGTTGACCCTCCTGAATGTTCTTGGTGTCGTCGGCCACTTACGGTCCGGCACTTACTTGTTGATTGTCGCCATCTTGATGGTGTTCGTCGTCGGTTCCATCTTCCGCATGACATTGCGCGTCAGTTGGGCGATAAGTCTGCCCTCCTGTCCGGTGTTTTTCAATTTTTGCAGGAGGTACAGATGTATGACAAGATTAAGATTAGGGGTTTGAATAACATCTCTGTAATGTGTGGTGCAGGGGCAACCCGGACCACTGCACTGTGACTGAGGTTGGCGCTAATGACCAAGTTGTCGACGCGCCATTAAGCCTCAATCTCCCCCCCCCCCTTGATGGCTTTTTGATGAAACATTTTTTACAAACAAAGGAAAGAAAATACTGTATTTTTTATGAGTAAACTTATTTCAGCAATTATACAAAGTGAAATTTGGCCAAAAAACGTGAAACAGAAGGTATTAAGACCTTTTTTTTAAAAAGGGAAATGAGCAGGATTGCACTAGCTATAGATCAATTTCTGCGCTGCCTGTTCTAAACAAGATTGTTGAAAAAATGTTTGCTAGCATAATTTTGGGTTTCTTTGACATATTTAATGTCCTACATATAGCAGCACTTCGGATTTCAAAAACATAAGGTCACTGATGATGCTCTGATACACATCAATCATAAGGTAAGTCGTGCACTAAATGAAGGAAAACATGTTGGTGCAATTTTCTTAGCTCTTAAAAAGGCGTTTGATACCTTACGTAAAGATAATTTGATTGAAAACTCTACAAATACGGTATTAGAGGTAAATGCCTAAATATCTTAATGAACTACTAACAAACAGAGTCAATGGAAAGATGTGGATTATGGGGTTCCACAAGGTTCTGTACTGGGCCCCTTACTATTTTTGGTCTGCATTAACGATATTGTGAGTGATGATTTCAAAACAATTTTAACAATGTATGCAGATCATATTTGTATGATCTCAATCAATTACAAACAGGATACCATGCTGCGTAATTTGCAGACAGATTTTGATCAAATAAATGATTATTTCAAAATAAATGAACTTTATATTAACCTAGAAAAACCTATTTTATACATTTTACAACTTCAAACATGTGCAGAGAAAACTAATTGTTTATTTACATGCAAATGATTACAATAAAATGAACTGCTCCTGCACCAAAATTAAACAGGTGTACAAAACTATTTACCTAGGGCTCGAAATTGATGAAAACTGGAAACATTACAACCATGTTGAAAACTTGATTAACAAAATTAGACAAAATTATATTGTTAAATTCTAAAGTTTCTACAAAATTAGAAATTAAATTGATAGAAACATGAAAAAAAAACACTCTATGAAGCCTGGATTCTTTCAAAAGTTAGGTACGCTTGTATTGTCATAGGCTCTACCTTTGATAACTTATTAGGCAAACTTCAACAACATTAGCCTAAATAAAGCAGCAAAAGCACTTTTTAATAAAGCAGCTGACAAAACAAAGGCGGAAGTTTTTAAAGAAAACCATATATTTTCATTTAAACAGTTATTTTACCTACAGTGTAATCACACAGTTTTACTACAATAATTTCAATAAAATACCTGTTAGCCTAATAGACCTCAAAGGAATAATAATGCCTTCAAACACCTGTATGGAGAAACTCTATGGCAAGAGACGAATGAGTTTTGTTATTCCTTAGGATGACATTCCACTTATCCACAGAAACATCACTAGTAGATTCATAATGAGAAAATAGATAAAAAGCTGGATCTTTTTGGGAAGGTAGCCCTTATTCTTGGCATTGTGAATAACATAAAATTAATAAACATGTAAATAAATTTAAGTAATAGAATTTATCTCTTTTGCTTTTTTGTTCTTCTTTTTTGTCTATGTTCCTTTCAGTGCACATACAGGCATTTATTGCTACGTGCTCCTTCTGTAGATACTGAATAAATTATTATTATTATTATTATTTTTCGACCGAGAATGATTGCGGCCATAGGCAACGGAGAAGGAATACAAATGCTCAACGAAGGATTACATAAATATACACAAATTGCTGTACATTGTGTAAAGGAAAGAAAAAAACAAGCCAAACAGCGAAATACATATACTAGAAATAAGGTAATCCAGTAAGGATGGACTGGATTGCCAGTTAGAGTCCCGGTCATGCTAATGCGACGAAACGTAAGTGCATACAGGTGGTTTACTGTACTACGTTATTTCTAGTGTATGATTTTTGCTGTGGGGCTTGTTTTCTGCTTTCGTTCACAAAAGAAGATGACTTTATCATCTTGAAAACACAAAGTTTTCTACCGGTTAGACTGGTGGCTCTCTTCTTTTTATCTTGTTTTCGTCTCGGGCAATACACCATTCTTTTCTTTGCTTGGTTCAATGAAAGCGGCTGGTGGAAAGGAGAGAGGCAACAAGGCTTGACCTATCTCTCGACTCCCTCTTTCCCGAGAGAGCGTGGCTGGAATTCCAACGTCCCTTATTGGCTACATTTGGCGCAACTCGTCGCTACGACCTTAACCTCTTGTTGCTGTCACTGATGGTATTCACCAGTTTACGGATGGTGCTGCCTTCCTTGTCCCAGGGGAAAGAAAGAACCACCTCTTCCTAAAGAGAACCACCCAAACTATTACATTTAACAAATAACAAAGCTTAGTTTTGTTAGGGAGACAAGAAGAGAAGAGACTGGCTCTAAGCTCCATCTAGTCTCCAGTCTTGTCTCGCATCCACAAGTATTTCTAGGCCTTTTCACTGTTTTTTAAAGTCAGGTGGTCACTGGGTTTGACCCAACGTTCACTTACCTCGCAGCCGACTATTGGCTATTGACCCCTGGCCTGTGCATCCTCACGTCGGACGGGCTCCCCAGAGTGCATGTGTGGTGCGTTTGTGGTGCGTGTTGGGACTTAGTATTTACCCGTCGGTTTGATAACATACTCTGAAACTTGTCTGTGGATGCGAAAGAGGCGGCACGCAGTGATAACTTTTGTATCCACTGTCCAATTCATTTCACATTTTTCATATTTATACTATACTCTATTTGTGGATTTGAGATGTCAGTCAAATAAAACTGGGAAAGGGGTTTCAGCGTTTTTGACTCTCAGCAGATGTCAAACTTAATCTCAGTCATCATGTATCGGACATCATAAATGGGACATTAATTGTCCCAGAAAATTATTTAGAAGCGATAACTCTTGAATCCACCCACTACCTGATTCATTTCACATTTTCTACATTTATTCGATGCCCCGTGGGTGGATTTAAGACAGCAGACCAATAAAACTGGACATGGGGGTTCAACGTTTTTGACTCTCAGATGTCAAACTTAATCAGTCGTCATGAATTGGACATCGTTAATGGGACATTAATTATCCAAGAAAATTATTCAGAAACTAATACGACGATAACATTTGAACCAACTGTTCGATTCATTTTACATTTTCTATATTTATTCTATGCCTTACGTGTGGATTTAAGTTGGCAGACCAATAAAACTGGGCAAGGGGTTTCAACGTTTTTGACTCTTAGATGTAAAATTGAATCAGTTATCATGAATCCGACATCATTAATGGAATATTAAATATCCAAGAAAATTATTCAGAAACTAATATGACGATAACTTTTGAACCGGTTGTCCGATTCATTTCCCATTTTATTTTATGTCCCATCTATTCTATGCCCTGTGTGGGGAATTAAGATGGTAAACCAATAAAACTGGGCAAGGGGTTTTGTCGTTTTTTTACTATGTAAACCATAGTCATCATGAATCGGACATCATTAACGACACATTAATTATCATAGAAAATTATTAAAAAACTAGCACCACGATGACTTTTGAACCCATTTTCCGATTCAATTAAAATTTTTCAAGAAATCGATTCAGAAATTAATTAGATTTGACGTATAAAAAGACACCTAAAGCACATGTGTCCCGTCTTTCACTTAATGGTAAAACCATAGATAAACATTCAACTGGTAACCAATCATAGTCTTCGCGTTTAAAAAAAAAATAACTTTAGTATTAAAATAGCACTGTTCGTGTGAGGCGAAGAATTTTGCATAAAAATCAATGAAACAATGAATTTTTTTTCCAAACATCTTAACGTTACATAAGTCATACACTTTACATAATTGTTTACTAAATTACCTAATTCTTAATTTAGTTTTAATTAAAACGTTGTTGGCTCATTGAAGAAGTTTCTGAAATAATTTCCCTTGCAGATAAAAATAACAAGGAAGTTTAAATAAATATATACAAATCGCCATAAATTATTAAAAAGGAAAGAGCCAAACAGCGAAAATCATCACTAACGCAGTACAATAAGCCACCTTTATGCACTTACGTTTCGTTTGAGTGGCGTGACCCGGATTCGAATTAGCAACCCAGTTCATCCCCAGAACAGTGACGTAACGCCTTTATCGAT
>JAHWFP010048094.1:0-10439 GCA_023313725.1 Lithobius niger | reverse complement strand
TCCCCCAGCGGGGTCCGGGGCAGAGCCCCGGAAGCTGACGGATTTTTAGGTATTCTACGGCCTTTCCTGGCTTCAAATGACACGTATTAGACATCGCTTAGGGCGCCACAAAAATAAAAGACAATAAATGAACAGTAAGGGAAGTCCTTTTTTTTTTAAATCCCTTCCCATGCCCTAAATTTATTTTTGATGGCTGTAGAAGAATGCTGGATCCCAAGTGATTTGACCCTAGTGAGTAATACGTCCTAGTTTTGGTTCAGTGTTATGTGTTAGCACACTGCAGGTAGCATATTTTGGTGTTTCGTGGGGGGGAGGGGGGAATTTTCAACATCGGTGTTTGATGCAAATAATAAAGGGCGGAACCAGAACAAGTTTTTTTTTGGAAGGGGGGGGGGGATTCGTCGAGTGGTTTTTTTTTCAATTTTTTTGATTAAGTTTTGTCTTAGGTTAGCTACATTTTTGTCGAACAATTTCGGCAATTTTTACGAGTTAACATGGAGGGGGGGCCACAGGCCCTTGGGCTTCAGTCTCGTCGGCGCCTTCCTTGGATCTGCCCTCGACCTCGACAATAATTTAATTCCAATTTTCGCATTTTAAAACATGGAAATAGTACCTAAACCTAGTTAAGGACACGAACTTGCTAGAAGTAAAAGAAAGAAAAAATTGAAAATTTAAGCCCTTCAGCGAAAATGGTCATGCCGTCAAGGTGCTAGGCCAGGCTTTAGTATTTGTTAGATTAGAATTCGGTCATGTGACTCATGGCATTTTTGCTGAGATGCATTATTTCTCATTTTACCTAACTGTGGGAAACACACATAACGATAATTCGATACAGATCATTCTCAATGGGCTCGCACTGTTACTTACAAACGTATAAGGAGTAGGAAAAATGCAGGGCTTACCTTCCTAAGCTTAGATAGTCTAATGTCAGTCATGTTGCTAGCTGCAGAAGTTTTAGTGTTACCACCGAAATCCAAGTTCTTTTGACTGGGCGCAGAACGAACTTTAACCAAATTGTTTCTAACTTTGATGGCCTTTCAAGCCAACCCTCCTCAGTTTCGTTATTTATAACAATTTTGACGGTTTTCGTCGTTTTAAAGCAAATTGAAGATTTCTCATCCGTTCGCTCATTTCCGTGACAGAAGAAACGTCAACTTCACTTCATCTTTCTCTTATAACCTTCATGGCTAATAGTAACCGAAGGATCCGTGCGTTAATGTCATGTCAGTTAATGAAATCACTCCAGACAGAATGCTTACGTACAATACATTTTGTAACTTCATGAAAAGCGGCTTCCGTGCAATACGCAGGCGCAGCCGCTCTTCCATTCATTCATTAATCGTGATGACGCGAGAAACCGCAACTATTAACGTGCGGTCTACTGTTGAAACTCGAAATTTTGGAGTCGTACTTGGAGGACAAAAAAGGCTTTTACACAACCAACGTTGCTTGCAAATTGAGAAGAGTTAATTTAGTAAGTGCAGCCGAAAGGTGTGCAACTTAGCAAGAATAAATAAAGAGTAACCGTGCATTACCAAAAAAAATATATATTTAAAATAATACACAAAATTTCCTTTTAAATTATTTATTTCTGCTGAGAAGCCACTAAGGCGAGAGGCCAATCGGGAATTCCCGACCTCCCGACCTTGCCAGTCCGCCTCTGGGCTAGTGTCTTATAATGTTGCTTCGGCAATCTATTTAAATAATTAATTTTAATATTTACTGCATTAGTCTTTTAGATTTTTGATCTCATAGTAATTACTAGTAAACTATTACAATTAGCACTGCGCACACAGATAAAACTTCAAGGTCATTGTAAGCATGCAATGCATCATACATATGTTCTACCAGAACGTAAATAAAGTTCCCCAATATTCAAAGAAAATCACCTAGACGCGATATTTTAAAACGGATTTTTAGCGAAGGAAAGAATAACGGTAAGTAAATAGACCTTTGGGGCCATACTTGATGTGGAGGATCGAGAAAAATGGCGCTGGGGGGTATGTCCCTGTAATGTATACGCAATTTAACGCTAATTTCGCACTATACGTTTTGAAAAACTGCTTCCAGATTGAAAAACGCACGGTTATTTAAACTGCCATTTTATTCTGCCAATTGCTTTGCAACGGCCTCTACTGGAAAGAATGGTAGTAAAAATGGCAATTTTCGAATTCCATTTGCATTCTTGTTGCCGATGTGCGATTTGCCCGTGTAAGACACTTGTAATGCGCGTCTACAGGTTCCCGAAATCATTTGCTTTGAACCTAATATTTCAGTACTATACGAATTTTGAGACGAAATCAAAATATCAGGGGTGGTGGCAGAGGTGGGGGACCGGGGGAGAGGCCTTTGAGAGGCCGAACCATTCTTAACTTAGTCGCTTCTTTATAAGTTTTTTTTTTATTTTGTTATTTTTTTTTAAATTTAGTTCATATCACTCCTTTTTGAGGCCGAACGATTCTCAAATTGGTGGCTTCTTTACCAGTTTTTATTTTGACACTTTGTTTGTTTTCGCGAATTGGTCGTAGACACAATTTCTTTGGCAAAATTGTTTAGATTTGTAACGACACACTAGTGTGAGTCTCGATACGCACGCCAGTATACACGTTGTCATTGTCCGAAGTTTGGCCATCCAATCAGAGACGATATCGAAAATATTAACAATGGTTATAACAATACTTTCGTACTTAGGCACCCTCCAACGTCATTCCCGTTACACCCCGAGGCTGTAAACCAGAACAGGTATATGCAGTTCGTAACTTCGTAACGTATCGAGGACTGGGTAGCGGTCCTTATGTAAGCCTCAGCATGAACTTCCATGTTAAACGTCAAACTTTGAACTCGTATAGTCTCGCCCAGAATTGACATAGACCAACGAAATTCGGTATTTGAGGTCGTGTCGTAACTATTTCACCACATTACAAATTTTAATGACAACAATCAAACCGTTCGGCGTCCACAGCATGGCCATTTGTTGTTGTTGTTGTTGTTGTTGTTGTTGTTGTTGTTGTTGTTGTTGGGACTCTTTGCCCTCACCTGGAGACTGAACCACTGAACCGATTTTCAAGTTCTATAGCTTAAAACGTAGGTATTGACAAGGCCTAGGGCCTTTCGCAGGCTATTTTAACGTAACTACAATATTCTTGACACGGAAAGCCAAATGGGCTAAAACTTTTGCTCCCACCTAGAGATCGAACCAATGAACCACCGATTTTCAATTTGTGTAGCTTAAAATGTAGGTATTAACACCGACCAGAGCCTTTTGAACCCGATTTTGATGTGACTGCAGTATACTAGTCGGCAGAGCAATTATTATTGCAGAGCACTGGGCAGAAATCATTAATGTTGCTGTTGGGACTCTTTGTCCTCGCTTAGAGATCGAACCATAGAACCGATTTTCAAGTTGTATAGCTTAAAACGTAGGTATGGACAAGGCCTAGGGCCTTTCGTATGCTATTTTAATGTAACTACATTATTCTTGACACGGAAAGCCAAATGGGTTAGAACTTTTGCTCTCACCTAGAGATCGAACCAATGAACCAATTTTCAATTTGTACAGCTCAAAATGTAGGTATTAACACCGATCAGGGCCTTTTGAACACGATTTTGATGTTACTGCAGTATTCGAATCGGCAGAGAAATTATTATTGTAGAGCACTAGGCAGAAATCATTAAGTGGAGTAACAAATTTTTGGAGAAATTTTGCAGAAAACATAAATTTGGTACACAAGTCTTTCTTAACAGTAAAAATCGAACCAGCCATGGACCCCAATGAAATACCCAAAGTGCCATCAGTGCCCCCCACCCACCCCAGAACCTCCTCGTGATGCCTCCCAGGGGTTTGGGCAACAAATTCTTATAGATCAAGCTAAAAACATGAAATTGGGTGCAAAAGTCACTCTTAGCAGTATAAAACGAATCAGCCATGGAAAAGACTCTCTTATAACAGTTATTTTAAGGTGATTACAGTGTTCTTTTCTGTGTTAAAACAAGAAAAAAAATAGTATTAAAAAACGCTTAAGCGTATAAAATACGGATGTAAGCCTTAAAAAACTTAAAGCCCTAAAGGAACAGATATTAGAAAAAGACATGTAAGCCATCAGCGTCGCACTAATACGTGTAAAAGAATCTTCAGCGACCCAAAAAACAAGCTGGAGCTTCTTTTACACGTATTAGTGCGACGCTGATGGCTTACATGTCTTTTTCTAATATCTGTTCCTTTAGGGCTTTAAGTTTTTTAAGGCTTACATCCGTATTTTATACGCTTAAGCGTTTTTAACACTAATTAATCTTATTTTCAACTTTTAGTCAAGTTTTAAAAAGCCTTCAGTTTCATTGGGGCTTCACCTAATGTATTACTAATGTAAATAAATATGCACAAAATGCCGTAATGACTAGACATTGTGTCAAAGTCGTAATGTCAGTGATTGGGGTGGAGGATAGATTCACAGGTTTGACCTATAATACGAACGAATACACTAGAGCAACTTATTACTGGATTTCCAGTGTAAAATTTTCGTCACTGGCCTATTTCCACTTATCTTTATCACATAACAATTAACTGTGAAAGCAAAGTATCATTTAGCGAATTATTTCATATTTTGGATATGGATCTTACTCAAGCCAAAGAATACTAACAATTGAAAAACTGTAATTCACTGGTACTCCAACAAATTAACCCTTTTTTTTTATAAGTTGCAGCCAAAGGGGGGAACACTCATGAGTCTCTCCTCATAAAGTATAAAATTTTCGCATCGGCAAACATGGCACCCTGTTTTACATTTAATGCGCACATTCCTTAATACGCATACCAAATCTTGCCCTCACAGGGACAATTCTTATTCAAAATACAAATGTTTCCACTCGTACAAAAATTCAAATCCGAGAAAGGAAGTTGTAAAATTCCTATCAACGTTCCTTATTCAAGGCTTTCTGACTGTAATTTTTTTCATGATTATCACTGTGTTACATGATATACTGGGCCTAATCTTTTTCTAACTTTTAATATGGAACGTTGTTTAAATATTGGCAGAAAATTGTCCAGTTACGTGCTGATGCTAAAAGTCTTATTTTAAGAAATATAATGATGAAAAAGAGTTGTCCAATCCGCGATACCTTCTGACTATGGCAAGTAAGTCTTGGGTAGTGTATGACTTTTATTAACTTGTTTGAATGCTTTAGAATTTTCCCTGTGAGCAAGTGGGGATTTTTTTGTCTAGTAAATGTGTGGAAGCTCAACAATTTTTTCTTTGGTTGCAACTTGTTGGTGAAACGAGTTTAGTTTTTGGATGGTCACTCACCAAGCATGAACACAACAAGCATGTAATGTTCTGAAATTCTGTGTTTTACAAGGCTTGTTAGCAATACCTGGCAGTCAACAACATAAATATGTGAATGCCGTAAACGGGGACTGGAAAATGTGCCAGTCAGCAACCATATCAGAACAGCACTTTATTAGTTCACTTCCAGAATTCGAACCAACTTCATCAGCATGAGGCTCCGAATATGGGAATATTCATCAGCTTTCGTAGGTGTTGGTTCCCTCCAATGGTTTCCGCTCATTACGATGAACATGCTTCTGTCAACTTCAATACGGCTGAAATAACGATTAAATGTATGACAACCCATAGGAATTACCTCTTTCGTTGGACAATTCTTTGGGCAGAATTCTTCAGAATTGTTAAAATTCATAGGTCTACAAGTCTCCCCTACTGACAGAATCATCCATCTGTCAACCCCTTAAAAAAAGAACGCTATATGAAAAGTTACAAAGGTCAAGACAAATGAAATGGAAACTTGCTCATCAGTCAGAACTTCCCAAACCACAAAACAAAAACTATCTCTCTGCCATTCTGGAAACATTTTGGCTCAACGCTTCATGTCACGCATCCAACGTGTTTTTATTCAGCATTCAGTAAAAACATGTTGCACCTTCCAAAACTACAATCAGAACTCAGCAAACTCAATTTGTAGAATGTACATTAGTCGCAATATTAAAATAAACTTTCCAACTCATAATATAACGAGAAAAATAAAAGAACTAAAGCGTTCTAAAAAGTGTAAGTGACATCACTTTCAATGTGACTGAAGGAAAGAAGGATGATTTTTTAGTGCACACTAGTTCACTTAACTATCGACGTCATCTCGAAAATGACTAACTTAGCGGCGACTACTGTAACTCCAGATGAATCCATCAGTCGTGGAGAAAGACGATGTTATTCTCACTCAACAGATACTTTTGGAACGCTCAATTGAGCTTGCTTATGGTTTCTGTGTATTGGAGGTGCCGAAATATCTTCCAACAAGTGACGAGTTTCGCCAATTTGGTTTGGTGATTTTAGAAGTTTTCCCTTAATGTACTGATGTCAAATTCCATTTATTCCATGCCATGCAAAATTTAATCTGCCATTTGTAAACATGGGTAAAGATATCGTCTATTTCACGTCATTTTCGAGATTTGCAAGAACCTCTGGCTACAATCTGCTGTAGTAGAACACAGGATTTAAACATAGGCAGAAGTTAAAAATTAGGGAGCTTGGTCTGCAGTCATTCCAACCCAAGGCTGCCCTCAATTGGGCTCGTGAAGCACATGCCCATGCCCCCCTTTTTCTGAATGCTTTTTCGCTAGATATAAAATGAAGAAAAGTCCTTAAAACAAAGGCAAATCCATTAAAACAAAGTCAATGGGTTCGAAGTTCACATATGGACCGGTCATTACTATTTTTTTTGTATACACCGATTTTTTTAGGCCTTGCAGGGGCAGTCAAAATCGGTTTTATATATACAAATTTAGTTGTAACACAGTAAGTTTTAAGTCTGGATTTGAACGAGCAATGAATAATTTATGGGAAAGTAAAGCAAAGATGGTGACGGTGATGTTGTTATGGAAATAACTGTAAGTCGTTCAAAATAAGAAGCTTAGACTATTTTATTATTCAATGCAGCCAATAAAGTTGTCACTGTAATACAGTTTTAAAAAACCAAGGTTTGGGTTATAAATTACTGCCAGATGAAGCACAGATGTAAAGAGTTCCAAAGTCTATTATGTAAGTTAGGTTAGTTATGTTTATGCTGCGTATATTGTGCCAAGTGTTCTTGATTTCCACGCTGCTACTGGCTTAAGGGGCACTTTTCATTTCTTCGTTGCCACACTACAGTAAGCCTTTAACGCCTGTGGGTGAACTTGTGTTTGTCTAATCCATATTTGCTTTCGGAACAATGACCGCATTCGGAACATTTGAAACGTTCGGTGTGAATGTTGCGATGGTGCAACAAGGCCGTTCGGGACAGAAATAACCTGGGACACTGGTTGCATGCATGTTTTCTAACTGCAGTTGGCTTAATCAGGATTGGTGAGTCGTTGCAGTCTTTCTCATGCTCAGTTTCCCAGCCTAAAAAACAACAAATAATAAAAACAAATCAGAAAGCATCCAAATAAAATTACGTGCAATAGTAAACACACAAAACTAAATGATTTAAAAAATGTTCATATTATTATGTATTTTATAATTAGGGGAAAATTGTAATACAGTCTTGATTTGCGATTACTTATTTTGTGTTAAATTAATACACACACAAATTGTTGTTAAATAATACACGATTATAAATGTAGTGTCTTTGTTGATCGTAAATGTAATGAATGTCTGTCTTACGTTAGAAAGTAGGAGTCGGTGGTGTTTGTTTGATTTGCAACATTTGCACCTGGGATTGTACCAAAAAATGTAGAACTAGAAAACACGACGTTTCGGCTGAAAAGTCAGAGCCAATTCTAAGTCATGTGAGACATGGAAATGAAAGTCGTATCCTGGTAAAAAAAATTAAGGCAATGATTAAAAGAAATCCGTAGTCACCCAGACAAATAATAGGATAATGAAAATTCAGTAAAAACGAAATACAACGCACCATAGATTGGAATGGGGAATTTAAAATAATATTTCAGTATCATCAAGTTCAATTTTAATCTTCTGCTTTATTTTTGAGCAGAACGAGATTTTGTCCCGTTATTTGATTTCACATATAATTTGAAAAAGGCTCCAATTTTTTAGCTGAAAGGTCACGTTTTTCATTTCCTTATAATTCTGTGCAATCCCTGTCTTTTGGAGTTTCTAATTCTGGTCACTTGTGTTTTATTTTATGTAAACGAGTGTTTGTTTGATAACCTTGTCATAATTATTAAAATTCTCATCTGCACTAAACCAGGAAAAAATTCTTTACCATTTGGATACGTTGTTCATTTTGTGACGAACTTACGAAGCGATTTTTTACTATTTGATTTTTTTCGTAAAAGGGTATGAATGGATAAGGTATCCGAAAATTAAAGCCTGTTAGCTGATGTAGTGCAGGATTCTCTTACTCATTCGTCTAATGAGAATTTTAATGTAATAAACAGGATGGAAAGCCAAGTGGGCTTGAGAAGTATTAAACAAATACATTGCAAACCTGTTTACATTGCCTTTTGGATTTAAATGTCAGACTACCTGGGCAGGGAATTTAAACCCACGACCACCAAACGTCAAAGTCCTACTTCTAAACCATACTTCGGAATTTGGTTTCATACTGTATACTAATTATTTCCTATTTAAACCTATTTACGTCGCAAAGCAACGTAATAGGCTTGCATCTGCATTAATTTAATTTTCATGCAAGACATCTTCCTCCTTCTCGTACTGACGCGTTTAAACCAGTGTATATAACAAATTAGTTAATTAGTTTTGTAAAATCTGTCTTCATATCAAACTATGAATATATTTCACCCAGACAATGTAGTTTTATCATCTGTGTGAAAATGGCGACGTGCTGTTATCGCTGACTTAAGTGGTGCAAACTAAGAAACTTAAACTATTTTATTTTTCAGTGCAAAAACAGTACAAAAATGGAGACACATTGGAAATTGCATGCAGACAGCTGTCAATATAAAATAGTTAACAAACAACTACCTTGGTTTTAAATTACTTCCTGTGCCTGTCTGTAAATTAGGTCTTATCACGGTGAATGGTAGTAGAAGTTACTGCACAGACCTAAGCGCAGATTCAAAGAGTTCCAAAGTCTACTATACGAGTCACATTAGTGTATGTTTATGTTCCTTGCTTTGCTTCAAGTGCACTTGATTTGCACTGGCATCTGGCTAACTTTTGATGTCTTCGGTTTCACACTACAGTAGGCCCTTCTTACGCCTGTGGGATTGCATGTGTCTTTCTAATCCATATTTGCTTTCGGAACAATGACCACATTCGGAACATTTGAAACGTTCGGTATGAATATTGCGATGATTCCACAAGGACCTGCGAGACACAAATAACCTGGGACAATGGCTGCAAGCATATTCCCTAGGAACAGTTTGGTCAATCAGGATTGGTGAGTAATTGTAGTCTTGGTTATGCTGAATTTCCCAACCTAAAAACAACCAATAATAACTACAAATCAGAAAATCATCCAAATAATATTAAGTGCAATAATCAACAAATGCCTTTTTAAAAGATAAATGACTTTTATTATTGAAATAGGTGATACACAATCGACTATTCTGGGATACTATGTTTAAACAATTAATCTCGTCTCTGGTGTGGCGTCAAGGTCGCTCTTGATAAGGCTTCGTATGCCACACCGGAGCCGAAAATATTGGACTAACTTTAGTGCGCCAACAGAAGGAGTACAGCTGGTGTGATGCACATAATTTATTTCCATACCTTTACTCCTCTTCCCACTAACGTTACTGCATTCATATTGTTATAATAAATATGGGAAAACTACCCTTTTATTGAGTGTACAAAGGAAAATCATGCGGAATTTATAAAAAATTGATTCGTTGCAGTGCACGAAAGTTACTGCAAAACTGTCAACACTTTTTTGACACTTTCACAAGCACTAAATCACTCTGAAGTTAAAAAAGTTTCATATGAGGTAGTTTCCTAAAGAGTCAGCCATTTTAAAATGGTTCTGCTTCATTGGGAAGTTGCTCAAATTATCGTAAAAATGAACTCTATAAATATAGTGTCAGTACAATGACATCTTTATTAGTATGCTGGAAAATACATAATAGTATTTTACAGAAAGTACGTCTGCGTGGACGACAATCACGTACAATGCTCAAATATTAATACGGCTTTGGGGGACGATACGTGTAACACTCACAGGAAAATGAATAATATGCTTAGAACTTAGGTTTATACGATAGTTTGGTAAAAACAGAGAAAACCTTCGCTTTTTTTCTAAAACGCATATTTTACTTCTTTATGGTTTCTTCCTATCCCGACCATCAAGATCTTCCTTATGATTTCCTTCTTCAGCAAATTATATTGCATGTATCAGTAGGTGTACTGATCATCTGGTATCAGAAGGTGTAACTGATCTATTGGTATACGTTTGTCTTGACTCCCCAAAGTTACAAATGGCCTGAATTTGATGAATAAAGTGTCCCTAAGGTCCTGAGGGGGGGGGGG
>JAHWFP010048065.1:61820-73764 GCA_023313725.1 Lithobius niger | reverse complement strand
AACAAATTATTTACGGAGCAAGCTGATTTTTTACAACCACCTTCCTCACAAAAACAAGACCCTATATTCGATTATGACTTGTACTACTACACCACCAAATAGACCTTCTACCCCCCCCCCCCCCCCCCCACTCTGTATTTCCATCCTCTTAATCCAATCATTTCCCTCCGTTTTTGGATTTAAGATTTTTACGTTCATCCCTGGAACTTGTACTTACTTGGGAGAGGCATATACTTTTTTTTTATTATTTTGCCCAGTTCGGCTAAAACCATTCTATCTACATATGTGTAGCTTGTGCCGTGTATAGTATAGCCCATTTCGATTAAAGTGGGTAGCCAATCATTACGATAGCCAGTTCAAACGCAGAATTTAAAACCGACGTGACACGTGGCAACATCTAGCGTCAGAACCGTCAACAATAACGCCGCAAGGTCAGCTGAGATCTATTCTGTTATGCGCACTCGAGAACCAGGCCAGGAGGTGAATGCGCATGCGGAGTTGATTGAGGGCCAGCGTGCGATGTACCTGGATGCAGGGAACTGCTAAACACTTTGTGGCGTATGTTAGGCCGGCTTCAGCTAGTTTCGTACTCTTATTTTAAGATTTTATTTAAAATGGAGGCGATATATACTCCAATAAATTCGAGAAACATTCCATGTCAATCTCTCAGAAAGCAACATTCAAAGGCATGTGCAGGGTGTCCCATAAGTATAGAGCAGTGACATTTGCCGCCATATTGGCACCAGTATGGGTTTTGGAGGGAATAACTACAAGGTGCACTACATAAAAATGGAGGGAAAACAACGGAAGAGCTGATTTCTTAGGCTTAAAATAACGTTGTTTTCTCCAACAACAAAAATCGCGTGTTTTAGGTCTAAGAAATCACTCTTCACAGCATCGGCTGCAGTGTGACGCCCTTCTGTTTCTCTCTGCAGTGCCCCTTGCAGCTAACCCATTAAAGCTCCAGCATAGAGTTATATAAAATAATACTACGTCGTGTCACTGCTCTATACTGACAAACGTTAAGTGGTTACGGCGGGCATTGCTTAGAAACCTATCCGAAAATGAATCGAAAAATCAAATACGCCCTAAGATAGTAAAACATGTAGGTATGTTCACAGCATTGTATAGGTGCTTTGCAATGGTGCAAACTCAAATCCATCATTTCAGACATGTCCTACATGGGCATATTTTTTTTAAGGGGGGGGGGGGGGTAGTTGCTTGTTTCCTTGCCTTCTATAACCACTCAACGTTTGTCAGTATCTTTATGATCACCCTGTATTTTATATTTTGATACAGTGTATGCCTGCAGATTGGATTTCGTCTTATAAAAAAATGCTAAAAATCAAACGGCCATTAGTACGGGCGACGCTCAAGTGACTCGGTTTGCCCAAACCACTTTTAACATTTACATGGAAACACATTTCAATGCACTGTGAGTTGTTATAGGTTTTGTGTTACAAACATTAGGGAAATGAAAAAAGTATTCAAGAGGTATAAAGCAAAGACTCGACGTCTATTTGTCACTTCCGATAATTGATGCTGTGTTTGATTAATTCAATACAAACATAATACGTTCCAGAAAAAATAATTATTAGTTATTAGTTTTTAATGTTTGTTGTTGTTACAAGCTTCAATATCTTTATTATAATATTGAAGGCCGGTTAAAAGGAAAGCCAAAAGGAAAACCACTTCTCCCCTCGTCGCGCCCGCATTGAACATGCACTCTCCCACTCTACGTGCATGGAAACAGGAGGCAGGCATGAGTGGTTGATCAACTCAATAAAGGTTCAGTCTGACAAGTCGTCGGGCCAAACAAACACTTCTCCCCTCCTCGCGCCCGCATTGCAAATGCGCTCTTCCATTCTACCCGCATTGAAAGAGGAGGCAGGCATGAGTAGGCGATCAGTCCTACAAGTCGTCGGGAACAGTGCCGGGGAAAATGTCCCGGGAAATGTGTCCGTAAACTTAATTCATGACCGGCCCCGTGCATAGCACGGGCTTCCTCTAGTGTCTTAATAAGATTGAGGAACAGATCGACGCTTTTGCCTTGAAGGCCCTGGAAGCTACGATTTTACGTTTCTTGTATGTGATATCGAAAAGGTTTTTCTTTTGATAGTCTTTTTATTCGTCTATGATTAGCAATGTATTTGTTTTGCTTAAAGCATCGAATAAATTATACAATTGAAAAAGTTACGTTTTGCAAATTTGTTTGTGCCTACGGCCAAACACAAGCTGGTAGTTTCCTCTCCGGGCACTCAGATTATAAAAAAAAAAAAAAGAATTGTTTGCAATATTTAACGTACTAGTTTTCACCACCCGCAATCCGGCAATAAATGTCATTTAAACTAGAATTGCCGGTTTGCCTTAAATATTCATTATGTTAACGTGCAACTCCATTAAAGGTTCGTAGGTTATTCGTCCGGAGATGGAGTAATGCGTCTTTCTTGTAGAAGTTTGGAATTTAGAGAGTTGGCGACGATGAGGGCAGTGGTTGATAAACTTAGACACGAACCTAGTTCAGTTGTATTTTGGAATGCCAGCGTGACCAGCCACTGAACTGAATCGCAGAAAGTTCCGTGACTGACCATAATCATAGGCCCTGATCGGTGTTTTTTTTTTTTTTTTATCACTGAATAAAGAAATACCGTAAATCATCTATTAACAGCCTGGCAAAGCTAGTTTCCCCTCCCCCCTCCCAATAATGCTATAAAATCAAAAATAGGGAATTTATCGTTACAGTCCCCCCCCCAACTAGATTATTTCACGATTTCTGACCTTACAGCATTTTAAATCGTAATTTTTCTGCTGGAAATTAACTAACAGCCTCGTATATTCAAGGAAATCAATGTTTCATCCCCTTAAAGCATGGTTTTTCTGCACCAAAATTCTTCAACTAAAACCTTCATACATAAAGCAAATTATAAATTTGAACTCCTGAAGACATTGCGTTTAGCGAGACCGAACCAGATGACGTACGTGAATGATGGCATAAACGCCGAATTTTCCGCGTTAATTTAATGGAGTTAGGCCTAAACACCCTCCCTGGTCAGAAGAAAGACTCGAATCATTACTTTGTTAAGACCCATTGGGGTTTAATAGGCGATTTACGGTAATAGGATAAGTTTTTAGCTGAATGTATTTCTTCTTTTCTCTGTATTAGACTGAAAGGCAGTGCAGTGCAGTGAAGCAGGTTTTTCCCTGAAGGGGCCTCTGAACATGCACTGTTCTCCTTGCTGTTACACGCTGTATCCTTCCTTTCCCATTTGAAGTGAGGACATATTCTTATATTAGTATTGCATGGATTAGTTCCGTACTGGAAACTATAATTTCCACAATTATTGTATTCGACGTTGGGGAAAAAGGTGGAAAACGGATGGGGAAAAAATGAAAGTGAAAATGAATGGAAAATGATTAAAAAAAACAACAAAAACAGCTGCTCTAAAGCATGCACATGTTAAGAACATTTAAGGCCTTTTTCTGTCACAACGACATACCCTCTCCCAATTTTTGTGCATCCTGCGCTTGTTTAGCTTTTGTAACGTTTGCATACGTTTGAGTGAATGTAGCAAAACCATCTCGTACGTGGGAAAATAAACAGGAAATTAAAAGCGCTTGTTGTATTTACATACGCTTGAACCAACGTTGCAAAACTGGGTCATGCAGGAACATGGAAGCAGGTATTTTTAAATCAAAATAAGGTTATTTTCAAAATAACTTTCTTTTTCAAACTAAGTAACATTAAATTCTGTACGGTAACAAAAAATGGGATTTATTAGGTTATTTTAATAACTGAAGAACCCGGGAAGTGTTATTTACAGACGTTTGAAATTGGGGACAATAATTCAGCCCATTCTGTAGTTTTACCGTAGTTTAAATAAATGTGCTTGCTTTTACTGCGGTCTGTTTCCACTATAGTCTGCCTCGTCCTCACGCGCTACAAAAATCGTGTGGGGTTGGAGAACCAACTTTGCCTTGGTTCCCCCCCCCTCCCTCCCCCACCGGCTTTTAATTTTATGTGGTTGACAGGTTTTGTTGGGTGTAGTAAGCATACCTTCGCATGCCTAGCTGCTATCAATCATTACAGAAAAAACTGCCTGTCTATTAACGACGAATAAATCACGGTGACGAAAGGGTTAAAGTATCTGATCCCCATCCCTCTGAACGGAATCTTGCGGTAGGAGATTCTGAATGGCGCTAAATTCCAATGCCACTCGCGGGGCCTGAGGCATTCAGAGGGTGCCTACTTGTGTTTTTCTGCTGGAGTGTCGAGAGCTGTTTGTTGCGCGTTGTTTGCTTCTTGAAACTCTCTTCATGTTTGTAAGAAGAAGAAAACGTTTTCACCGTTGAACTAGTGGTCTTGTTGGAGCCAGTAAACATTTCTTTGTATTTGACGTACACCTTAAATCGCCCATCAAATAACTATAGACTGTTAAAATTAATTAGGGGGTGGGCCGTACCAAAGTTTTAATTTCGAATCTTTCTTCTGGTCAGGGAGCAGTGGCGTAACTAGGGTTTTCTACTGAGGGGGCAACAATAGGCATTTAGCCGAATGCTGTGGCGTTAGAATCGAATAAGAGCCCCGGAAGCTGATGCATTTTTGCTATTTTCCGGCATTTTCTGGCCTTGTAAAGTGCCGTTGGAAACATTTTTATAAAACCAGTTTTGCTGACTGCATTATAACACACAAACAAATTTTGTAATGTAAATCTTTCAGTTTTTCATACTAGATACTTATTTTTTAAACACTGAAATGTTTGTTAGAAATGTTCGGAATTTAAAGCAAAATATGGAGTTAGCAATACCTACTGTTTATCTTTACTGATTTTCGTATTTCTCCATTTGTTACTTTAGTGATTTAAAGAAGAAACAGTAGAAGTATAAATAAGCTAAGATGAAATTGACCTCAAAATGCAGCCATCTGATGGTAAATAATTTTTCAGGTCTGGAAAAAGTGACTTGGCCAATTTGCCGAATAAGCTTTCAAAATCTAACAGAGGGGGCGAATCGCCCCTTTGTCCCTCCCCCCCCCCACTAGTTATGCCACTGTCAGGGAGGGTGTTCAGACCCAACTCCATCGTGGAAAATTCGGCGTTTATTCGATCATTCACGTAAGTGATCTACGTTTTGTCTACCATTAACCGGATGCCTTTATTTCAGTAGATGTTTTCTTGCAATGCACTGCGTAGATGGTGTACGCAATTAAAACAGAAACCGTGTGAAATGCAAAATCGTTCGTTTTTAGCCATAGAATACAGAAAAGCAACAAATGGGTGTATGCAGTGAAAACAGAAATGTTTACTTTAAAATGTAGGATTGTTCATTTTTCAACGGTTGACACCTTTTTGTTTTTACAACAAGAAAACGTCTAATCGTGACTTATGGTGTGGTGGCAGAACGAGCTCCCTACGTTTCTGTCACGTTTCCTCGGATGACTGCAAACAGCCAAATTCACTTATAAGCTGTTAAGACACAAAGTCTAGTGGTCGTTAGGCTCCTATATGCAGCAGGCTCCACCTCGAGAAGGTTCCTCCTTTAGACCTTTTTACACCAGGCGCCACCTCTCTGCACCAGACTCCAACTCTCTGCACCAGGCTCCAACTGTATGCTATGTGGATTATATAATGTACAGAATGGACAGACGTTGACGGTCGTGTTGAATCACTATAGGGTGTGCTTTGTTTTTCTGAAATACCTTGTGTATATCATCCTGTAAAAATGTGTGTAGATTAAATTTTCGACACCTCTGTCCTTCCACCTGGTCATGTTTTAGGTACCTTGGTATAGTTTTGCCAAATACTTTATTTCAATAAACTAATGCTTATTTCACTACGCAGAAGATAATTTACTGAAATCATTATCATTCTATATATCTAGACACACACTAGTGTGTCGCCTCCAAGTAACAGTAGATCATCCCATTGTAGACATCCGATTATAAAAAATTGATTGTTAATGATAAAAACGCGGCTCACTAGCAGACATGTGTCTGTTAACTGTACGGAACTGACAGCATATTTTGGCATGTTGAGGATAAATCCCAATGCGACAGAAATGTTTCAAATTGTGGAAAATGTAAGGGGAAGGGTCAGAGATTAAGAAAAACTAAAAATTAAAGGATGAGTGTTCACCAATCATGGAGAAAAAGATGCGTCAATAACGTTGTTTTTATGTTATTGTCTACCTAGCTAATAAGACTTCTCATGTTAAAACCCATAGACTTTTTGATCATGGCTAGCGCAAAATTGAGACATCCTACGTAGCTGAACTTTTGCACACGGATGCATGGTGATCTGAGCATGGTCCCTTCGTTGGTTTGGGGGTTGGGGTCAGGACAAATGTGTGGGAGGGTTTTGAAATTCGCCATCAGCGAATTTAAATTTCGTTTCTTTTCCAAGTTACAACCAATGATTTCAAGCAACAATGTCTTGAACAATCAACACTGGTCTTTAGATTTATTGTAAAAGCCTGCACGAACCAAAAACTGAACTGTAACGAAGGACAAAATAAAGAAATATTAACGTTGCCGTGGATTGTGTAAGAATAAAAGGATGCACGTTAGATGATGGTTACACAACAATACGAGCATCCACGAGCTAACGGGGCTTTTGTAATACCCAAAAATAAAATGCTTCGCGTTCTGCTGTTTTAGTAACAGCGACCTTCGGGGGTTTCTGTATGACTAAATGTCAATGAAATCTTGAAAAGTTATGGAGAAGGTGCAGGGATAAACAAAACAACTGAAGGGGATGAGCTGATTAAGTGAGCGAAGCGAATGAAATCAGCGATTGTTAGCCAGTGTACGCCAAAATGGAAATGAAGCAACTTAAGCAAGTGAAGAGTGGTCATACAATAAACTAAGCGGTGGCAATTTGGCTAATCTGACGGCTAATAGGCAATGGTAAATTTGAAAATTAGAAATGTGAAAATTTATAGAAATAAAATTCCTCTAGAAAAAAAGGTACAGATGAAGACAACACGGTGTGCCTTGTGTACGTTCACAGTCCCATGAAAGTTGTGATAGCCACCCAAAACCAAAACTGGTAGAAAAACTCGCCAAGTTTCCCAAAACGATCGGCCTTTGAAGATAGTGATGTAGCAATCTTCAAGTTTTCATTTAACTTTCGAACTATTAGTTGGTGCGATTAACTTGGCTAATAGGATTGACCTTGGCAACCTTTCCTTGGTTGAATAATATCACTACCTTTAAAGGCCGATCGTTTTGGGAAACTTGGCGGGTTTTTCTACCAGTTTTGGGTTTGGGTGGATATCACAACTTTCTTAAGACTGTGAACGTACACAAGGGTTCACCGTGTTATCTTCATCTGTACCTTTTTTCTAGAGGAATTTTATTTCTATAAATTTTCACATTTCTAAATTTCAAATTTACCATTGCCAATTAGCCGTTAGATTAGCCAAATTGCCACGGCTTAGTTTCACTAATTTTGTTCCTGCATCTCCTCCGTTAATATATGGTGTGTGACGGTGCGGGTGGTGTCATAAGGACAGCTACAGTGGAGTATAGTTGTGCACCTTTTGCACCTTGTGTATAGTTGTGCACCTTGTGCACCTTAAGGCAGAATTTCGATTGGTCGTTCCATTCCGGAGCTACGGGGCCCCGAATGAGCAGTTCCATTATTTTATAATGTTTTAAACTTTGTTATTAGGCAACAATGTAAATCGGCAAACGCCAGTATTAAAAACTTCACGAACAGAGCAACAACAATGCAAACGCCAGGATCAAGGGTATTGTCATAATTATTTTCGTGTAGGTTTTCTGGGGTTTATTTTCAGTGCCTGTCACCTTGCTGACACTGAAGGCAAGACGGGGAAAAGGGGTTACAGTGGTAAGGCGAACGAAAATCAGCGTTTGTCATCCAGCATGCGCAAAACAGGCATAAAGAAACTTAATATTGATGAAGCACGGAATTAATATTGAGTGAGCGAAGTGACCCAAAATCAGTGTTTGTTAGCCAGTATACGCAAAGTACTGGTTAAAGAATCTTGCATACGCACGTTTATTATACCCCTCCTGAGGACGGGTTTCCTCTAGTAGTTAAGGTTTCACCAAACTCTTATTTTTTATGTGTTTTTTTTTTTTAAGGTTTAGCTTTTAATGTGTCAGGAAAAACAATTGAGGGGTTAATTTGCTCAGGAACGCCAAAGTACCTAAACGATCCCCAGCCAACAATACACGAAAAACATTTCGAAGAAAACGTTACTCGATGTGTTTCACGTAAATAGGCGGTAATCGATGCGTAACCATTTTTTGTTTGTTCGCTTCGATATCCCAACCACATCCTCAGCCCTCCCCCCCCTCCCCTTTTGAACTTTATTTTTTCTGTTACCCGTTTTCTTAGGCTAAACTGGTTTGGCCAACGATGGTGAGGCCAACTTTGACTTGCAGTAAAATTGGTTAGTGCGTGGGTGGAGCTGGCGTTTCCCAGGTGATCCACTCTTGGCCTTCGCTCCCACCATTGGCTCGTATAGACAAGAGAAAGTAAGATGATCACGATGCCAAAAACAGGAAAATCCTGTTGACGTTCTTAGGGAAACAAAATAAAACAAGGTTTGTTTTGAGGTATGTGTGTAGCGGAATGAGTATTAAAGTTTAACTTTTATTTGCGTATTTAATTCTTCCTTAAGGGCGCATTTAAGCTGCAGTCACGCGGGTAGACGATAGAATTAAGCGAACATTTCAACATGGCGTCGGTTTTGGTTCTACCAATAGTGGTAATGGAAAAAAATAAATGAACACAGTTCAGAGGAGACAGGAAAAATTGAGGAATGCCTAATCTTATCCAACACTGATTGGTAAAATTGGTAAAAAGAAAACATTTAAGGCATTGAGGAAGCATCAAATTCGGCTCGAAAATTTTACATTATTAAAATATTACAAAAATCTTTAACCTTGGAAGCTGTTGTTGTTTGACGCGCACCCAGCGTTAGCCATGGCACCAGAAGGAGAGAGGGACAATTTTGCTAGGTAAATCCCATCGGAAATCCCTAGGATCTTTTACATGCCACAATCGACATGAGCATGACACATCACAGAGCCCTTCGCTTCTTGAAAATGCCAGGGTTGGCTGAGGTCGTACTCGAACCCGGGGCCTCTGGCACATGAGGCGGTTATGCTAAGCATCAGGCCACCTTGCCCCTACGTACACAATTCATGGCTGACTGACAAGCTTTTTATTAACCTGTATGTCTTGCTGTGAAGAAAATTAAAATCTTAGCTGAATGGTTAGTAATAGACTGACTTAAAGGACTGTAACTTGTCACTAGTGTCGCACTATAAACTCTCGTCCCCCCCACCTCACCCTCTTGTTAAAACTTTCACTTGTTCGTTAATTTTCGTTTGTGTCTTACACTTTTTCGTTTTTGTTGTACCTCTCTTAAAGGCGCAGTATAGCGCCATTTCGATAGCGTTGCCCATATTCTAAACGCAGCATCCACGTTCCAGATTCGCCGCCATCCAATAGGCTGATGTGGGTCACGTGATCTCGTTTTAGTTCTGAAAATCGCGGCGCTTCTGCTAAGTGTTGTTTCTTTTTTTAATTTACCGGAATTTTCTTTACATTGCTCGAAGATTCTACGGTGCTGCGTCTAGGAACTGAAAAGGTGAAAAGGCGCTTTTAAGGGCTGTGCTATTTGTGATTCGTGCGTAGAATGATGGGAATTATGCAAATTGAGCGTTTGTTGACGGGGTCCATGTCCGGCAGCTGACGTTTACTGGTCAACAACGGGTGAGATTTGGACTAAAACGAAGGCGGGGGGGGGGGGAGGTTTTTTTTTAGTACCTTCAAGAAAGGGTGTTGTCCTTTGGAATGGTAATTACGGCGGTCTGTCAGCTCCATTATCAAACATTCTCATAACCTCCATTTTGTCTTTTAATTATTTGTCGTTATGCATGGGCTCGTGCGCATTTGCATGCTAATTACTGTGGTTGTTGCAGGATGTTTTTAGGTGGTCGTAAAAACGGCGTTGTTGCGAGCGAAGAAGGCGGGCGCTAAACAGCAACCCGTTGTTCGGTGACCGGGTCACACACATCCACGGACGGGTTCACGCCCCTGTTCAAGGATACATTTGATATTATGTGTAGAAGGACGAAACTGCAGTAGGTGATTTGAGGTCTTTCGTGGCAAAGCCTCAGGAAATGGGGAAAAAAGTTTAGGCCTAATGCGCACCCGAGCTTTGTGAGCAAACACAACCCGGTGGTTTATCGTCATCTTCTCTAAAAACGGCGCATCGAATCTCGTGTCTTGACCGAAGTCCCTAAAAATGTGAATGTCCTTAAGGTCAGTTTGACCGAGTTCGAGTCATTGCGAAATCTGTAAGGTGTGAAATGCTCAACGCCTACTTCAGTAGATTGTTGAAGAGAATAATACTATTCTTTGAAATTAGGGACGGGTCACTATTTATGGGTCGGGGGGGGGGGGGGGGGAAGAAATGAAAATTTTCTTTGAACCCCCCTCGACGCGGAGTGCTACTTACTTAATTTGGCTACACACTAATCTGCCGATGATTTCCTGTAGCCAGGATTAGTGCTGTAGCAAAATTAAGTAAGTAGCACTCCGCACCGACAAGTTACCACTAGTGATAAGGAAAAACGTGTCTCGTTTTTAACGAAAAGTCACGTTGGGTTAAAAATGTTCTATAAAACATCGACGTTCCGTACACCCATCTTTTATCGAGTTTCACACAATGTATGATGAACACGCTGTTTGATTGCACATTTGTCGGCACCTGAAAGACAAGAAGCCAAGAAACCAGGGGGAAAGGCTCTTAAAAAAAGCCGATACTTGTAGTATTGGTACTGATAGCTTCGAAACCTTATAAACACCCACATCACGGCGGGGTCGGAGGGAGGGGGGGGGGGCTTGCCCTCCCCCAGTAGCTGAGGCGTTTCAGAAATGTTGACTGCCGAAAGTGCCATTTTTTAGGTAAAATATGACTTCTTTCTTCCAGTATGGTCAGTGTTTTTATGTGACCCCCCCCCCCCTATTAACGGGACCTGAAAAATGTTTGTCCCACCCCACTCGAAAGGGTCCAAAAAATTTATGGTCCCCCCCCCCAAATAAATGCAGTAAATGGAAGCGTCCTGGCAGATTCCTTGTTAAATCTATTGATCAGGCTCTGGGAAAAGTGGACTCGGTGAGCACGTGAGAAATATTTATGGCTTATTCTTGAAATATTTCTGCCCTTTGGCGATTGGGGGGGGGGGGGGGGTAGGTTTCCCCGGTTCAATCTCCGTAGTCCAGACTTATTTTTTCACAGACGCCCGGTTGAGCTATACAAGCAGTAATTGCTTCGGCTGCCGTCAGTAAAATTTAAAAAAAATACAAGACTGAAAAGTAGGCTATATAACCGCACCAACTCCTACCGCAACCCATGTCGCCTGTATAGGTTACAAAGAGGCTCGTGGAATTGAATTTGACGCGGGTAAGATAAAGGTTCCCTCTAAAGGCTAATTAGGGTCATTGTAAGAAAGATTTTAGGGCACCTTTCAATTATTGATTGAATTGACACAATTCAGAGCAGTGGCGTGACCAGGAGGGGAACCGGGGGTTGGGGGGGGGGGGAGATTGCCCCTGCCCTTGTCGGAAGAGATTTCCTTTTTGAAATTTTTGTAAAAAAAAAAAAAATGCCCTTTATTGGTTTTCTGAACCGAAAAACGCTGGTGCTGCAGCCAGAGAAAGAGCCTAAAAGGCTAAAAAGGCCAAAAAGAAAACCAGGAAAGGGGTCGAAAGGGGCATAAAAGGGTAAAGGAGAGCCAGATAAGCTTAAAAAAGTGTAAAAAAAAAAAGACTGACGACCGGAAAAATAAAACCGCAACATGCCCTTTTACAAAAGTTGCCCCTGCCCTCTCGGTGGTCTGTGCACGCTACTGATTTGTCAGGGCGCCTTCGATAACTACCAATCCAAACTCAACCAAACTCATCCA
>JAHWFP010048065.1:26691-55729 GCA_023313725.1 Lithobius niger | reverse complement strand
CCCAAAAAAAATACGGGCCCAGCCACGTTGCGCCAGTCTCTTCTCTCGTACGCAAGCTGGCCGCCAACCCCAACCTCTCCTTGTCACCACGTAGCACCAATATCTTCCCATCCGATGCAACCCGCCCACCGAACACCACTTGCACCACCGGCCACTTGAGGAAGGAGTAATACAAAAAATTATAACTACGTAACACTATGCCTATCCACCACCAGACGGCAACACCGAACATTCATGTCAGCCAAGCTTAGCGACCTCACTCGGCCTTAGTTTTCGCAATGCAACTATCTGCGGTGGCGGCAACAGATGGCGCAGAGGTGTTTGCCCAGACATCCGAACTAAGCCCTAAAGTTCAGCCGTTACGTGGAGAATTTTTTTTTTTTTTTTAATTTGTGTTGCTTTTGTCCAGTGTGCTCACCATATGAGAGGTGATGGCATTGAAGTACTTACTGCACCGAGTAAATTTTACTTGGTCAATATGTCCTTGAAAACTACATTTTTCGTGAAGACTGAATGTAGGTCCGTTACTAATTTTCCTTGATGCGGGGCATGAACCCCGCCAACAATGGCTCGTTATACTATCACAACAATGTTTCGATAACTAACATTGCGAATTGTTGTTGTACAAATATGTTCGACGATAGTTCGGCAACAATGCGCTAACACTGCCCTTTATTGCAACAATTGTGCAGAGGTGTTTGTCCAGATCCTTAAAAAGGGGGTTATATGATTGAATTTTCATTTGTTAAAATGTACACGGATAAAAATTAATGATTTTTAATTGAAATAATCAAATGTACAATTGAGAAAATTGCATCTGTTTAGGTGCTGTTGTGCTTAACCAATCATACATTTAAAAACGTAAAGCACAACAGCACCTAAACAGATGCGATTTTCTCGATTGTACATTTGATCTTTATCCGTGTACATTTTAACAAGTGAAAATTTAATCACATCCCCTTTTTTTACGGCACATTTGACGTTTTTGTTTGTAATCTTATCTTATGTACTACTTACAAATTCAGTCCACTCAATTAATTCCATTTTTCTGTCTGACGAATCAGTTCCAATTCGTTGACTTCCACTTGGTGCAATCTCAGTTCCATTCAATTCCCAGCCAATTCAGTAAATATTTTGACCAATTCGAGCCAGCCCCATCTAATTCAACAAACGCAACGCTGAGTCACGTGAAGAAGCGAGCAGAAGTGACGTTGTAGTATAATACGACGCTAAATCGCGCAAAACGGTCGAAATGGTACGACGGCAACATGTGCGGACTGACAACGACGTGTGGTTGCTATAGGACAAGAAGGAATCTCCCTTTATCGTAACGTCACACTTCGACTCAACCTTTGACTGTTTTTTTTATACGTAAGCGTACCATCCATTTCATCATGCTTATGAAGGGTAGACTTAGAACAGATACGAAAACAAAAAAAGGTCGTTTGATGTATAAGGTAACGTTTACTTGAACCGAAGTCAAAACGGAAAAGGAACACAAATACACTTTCCTGTAACGTTTGAAGTGCCACAATGCCGCTGCAATATTTAGTCCAGTGAAACATTACTGCTGTATTCGACGTGCTTTTAATTTTTTTAGGCGGTAGGCAATCTAACGATTGGCTAAAGGAATTGCTGAAAATTCGTAAAAACTATTCGTCGTGTATTATCAGTAGGATGATGGACGAAAAGGAGACGATTTGGCGAAAGAATACTGAAGAATTGTGCCTAAAACGTAGGCAAGTGTGTTTGTGGTGTTGAGACTGTCTGTTTATTTAACTCGGTAATTCCAAGTCAATTGATATTAAATCTTACTACTAGCTGTAGCCAGTGGTGGTGTTGAATGCATGGTTTGCAACACTGGTTAGGTATGGTAGCTTATGTGTATGTCCATGTTCGACCCAATTAAGTTTTTTTTTTAATTTTTGCGCACACTGGCTAGCAAACGCTGATTTTCGTTCGCTTCGCTCACTCAATCAGCGCACTCAATCTCCCCCGCCCTACACGGCCAATGATCCCCTCTTTCTAATGGTCACTTCCATTATATTCTTCATGTTCGCGGGCGGAAATATCCTCGCATCACGTGACTCAAATCACCCCCCCCCCCTACCCCCGACTCACTCTAATGATATACTTCTATTATATTCTACCAGCCATGTTCATGCTGACGGAAATAAATAAAGCTCAAGGCGATCTGAAAGCTGCCCCTTTCAGAAACATGCTGTCCTGAAAATCTTTCCCGCAACCCAATCCCTCCAACCAGACGCGTGTGACCGTGGCCTGCTTCTTGACCTCTTGTGTAATTATGTACATAGATATAAAAACAAATCACAAGATACTTGCTAATCTGAACACTATGATACAAAGTCAAATAAAAGTTGGGCTCTGATTTTGTTTTACATTGTTCTGTAAAGTGACCGTCCCCCTCCCCCCTCCTTTTTTAATGAGCAGTGGTTCTTTTTTTTTTTTGGTGGGTACGATACCGTACAGTATCGAAATGTCGTCCAATCGCCCAACCTTTGTCACATCTAGTCAACTTAAAATATAGCAACTCTAAACACAAGAGACTTTTATTTATATTTATTATATCTATTTTACTTTGGGTTTGATATCCAGACGCCTAAATTATTATTCGTGTCACATCCGACATGAAACAGTCACTGGTCGTTCTTTTGTCGTGGTTTAATGAATCTTAAAAAGCAGTAAGCGTCTAATGCGCAATTTAAATCAACCTGAGGGCTTGTTTAATTATTTCACTCCTTGTTTAGCAATAATAATAATGTCAAGGGAATCGCGCTTGACCTGTCGAGTGAAATAACAGCCCTGACCTTGGAAGAAAAAAAAAACCCAAACACCCAAACAATAATTTAAGATGCTCACAAGCATACACAACTTTCGTGACTTAGCGGTCACACCCACCTAACATATACGGCTCGCTTCCTGAGGGCAAAAATAAAAATAGTACAGCGTAATTTAGATATGGTTAAATGTAACAGAATGGTAATCACGAGTGGTTAAGCCGTGAATTGCATTTTTTCAGGGTGGGTTTTTGCATAAACTGTAGCAATTTGCATGAACTTTGGAATTGCAAGCCCAAAAAAAATAAAAAATAAAAAATTCAAAGTTTTATGCAAATTATTCTTTCTTCACAACATCATTTCTCTTTTCTTTGAGTCTTACGGTGAAGGGGGAGGGGTTGTTCCGTTGTCTTAATTATTGTGGCGGCTTACCTTATCATAAGGGACGTGAACAGGACGTACACGTACAAAAAAATGTGTATCATGGTATTTTGAAACCCCTCATTAATGGAGCAGTGGCAATAACGCCCTTTTCACAGCGGAATTCGTCCTGGAGTAAGTCGTTGTGCAAGGAACACTGGACATACGTGGAGGGAAGAACATTAGCGTAGTTTGTCATGCCAATGCTGTGAGAGCGGATTTTTATTGGGACCGAAAAATGCTTTCCTTTTTTGGTTTGTTGGCAACTGCTGCAGTTTTCAGCAAGAGAAATTTTTTCTTTTCCGATTTACAATTTAAATATATGTTTTGCAGGTAAGTGATTAGACAAAACAGTTGGAAAGAACAGGGGCTCCTGGAGTTGAGCGTGGCTTACGATTCACCACGGGCCTCTAGAGCTGGGCCGTTATGAGAACGAACGGTGGAATCCAACTCTGAGCCCACATTAGGGAGGGAAGGTGAAAGGCCAGTAGGGCAATGGAATTGGTATTACACCTTTCCCCTCACCAGTTTTCTACCTGCCCACCATAATGCGGGATCACAGTTGGTGTCTCCCGTTCGTACTTATAACGGCCCAGCTCTACCAAACCCCCACAAGGACTCCCAGGTCATAGAAAGAAAAATAGCGGTCGTGATCTGAGAGCGCAGCTCAACATAGGGAAATAAGTCTTAAAGATGGTGACATGGTATTTATTGGGAGAACAGCTCTCTATTTATACCCCCTCCTCAGCTCGGGTGTATCACTAGCCCAACGTTAAAGAATTAGCTAGACTTAACATGAAAGTTCAGATTTATAATTGGGCAGTGGTAAAAATGTCTGGTAGTCACACTTGCCCAGGTATAACAAGGCTTACTCATAGTCGAATAAGTTCACTAGGCCGTGTCTTAGCGGCCCTTCTCACAGGAACAAATAGGACACAAGGAGGAAAATCTACACATGGTTAAAAACGTTTTCCAGCAACAATATCTTTTGAAAGAGAAGACAACAACATACAATCCTCACAACAAAGGCGAGCCTCTTATGCTGAGGACCAATTAAGACCAATTAATTGGTTACTGTAAAGGATATAAGTGTAATGTAATTAATGTAAGTAAATGTACAATGGAAGGAGCACATTAGGCAGGGGGTGCGTAAGGAAAAGAGCGTGAGTGTCGTTTTCCAATAAAAAACACGTTTTTTAGGCCCAAGAAATCCGCACTCAAAGCATTGGCTCGACTAAAGACGCCCTTGTTTTTTTTCCTCCATTTTCCTCCAGTTCCCCTTGCAGCTAGCCAAATGACTGGCTCCAGGTGCTAGCTCCGCAGCGAATATGGCTTTATTGTCACTGCGCCACACCGAAAGCCTTAACTAAATTCGGTTGCTTTGACAAAGCAGCAGCTTGATAAAATTGAAATGTAAAGTTAAAGATTCTTGGCCTTTATTCAAATCTCTTGCGTAGGCCATTTTGAGCAATTTAACGTAGTTTTAAATTGAGGTTTTTAATTACGGCTAACGTTAATGGGGTTCCTGTTGTTGATTCAAATCCAAATATTATTATTTTTTCTTAATTCTCTGTTAGGTCATCTGAAGTTAATTAAGGCTTGTATTAAGATTAAATTTCGACCCTTAATAAACAGTTCATAAATAATAATAAAAAAATTCTAGTGCGAGGAGGAAAAAATCTGTGAATTTCGACGGGAAACTTCTTATCATAGTAGGGCCGAGAGAATGTCCATAGAATGCTAGAACAAGTCTCATAGGTGCTGTGAACCCGGTTACGGCCCCCGCACACTAAGCGACCAAGTCGCTGCTGCCAACGAGAATGCTTTCGGTATAGTAGCACCGCGCAGTTGGCCGCTGTGGCCAGTCAGTCGCAGTGGCCACTGGGATCCTGGGCGGCGTGCAGGCGACCACTGGGGTGACTGACTACACTTGCTCCGTGTTCATTTTTCACCACGTGATCAAGAATTATCAAAGAAAAGCTTACGTGGCCTTCCGGCACGTCGCCGTGTTTTTTGGGCGCGACGACTACTGGCCGCACGACCTGGCTGCCCAGTGCACAGGGGCCCTCTGAGACAGCGGGGGTTTGCCAGAGTCTCCTTTCCACCTACTGATATGACCAGCTGAAAGCATTTGCCTCTACAGTTTTTTTTTTCTTTTTACACAACGTAAAAAGTGGTCAAATTCTTATATTTGATGGTCGCAATTATATAGAACCCATGAAAGTGACTCGCCCCTCCAATAGCAGAAAAAGGATTCCCAAATTGTATGACAGGAGGAAAATTTAGTCGTTCTCTTTTTTTTATGCTGGACAAACGGGGTACGTATGCAAATGATCTGAGACAGTGACCATAGCTTTATTTTCCTGTGGTTTTTACCTCTATATTCATCCCCTGCTCTTGCTTAAATTGTTCATGGTGCGTCTTGGCCTTTGGAAGCAGTTAAAACTCCACAAACAAAATCTTCTGTGTGTAACGAACGTTTTCGCTTTAAGTTCCTCTTGAAGCAAAAGGGTGCTTGCTTCTGCAGTTGGTTCATCGCCCGCCCCGAAAAGCAGCAAACTGAGTTTCTAGCAATTTGCCGCTATCGGTTTGTTTACGTCGTAAAGCTGACGGACCATTGGAGGGTGCTGATATGAAACGTAATCGCTTGGCTGGCGTGCCAGACACTCCTTTTAAAAAAGAGCTAACTAGTGTCGGGAGAACCTCACTGCATGGGCGTCGTGCCATTGGGGCACGGGTGAGCACATGCCCCCCCCCCCCCCCAATCTTATCCCAATTTCCCCAAAATAAAGACTATTTGGCTTGTGTGCGGCTGGTCGGCCGCATGGCGCCCCTCTCCCTTCTAAAAAGTGTCAATACCTGTCTTCCAGCTGTCTCAAACTCATTAAAATTTCTTAAAATGCGGTTAAAAAAGCCTGAGAAAAGCTCGCGCAGGGGGAGCTTACAACGCTTCCCCAGACCCCCTTGCTGGAAAGGTTGAGCCCAATTTTGTCCAATTTTGTGGGTGGACGACGCCTCTGCATCACTGCAGAGTTCATGTGCCAGTAGGCTGAAAGTTGAACTTTATTGGTGCAAGATAATAGAGATGCTTGTAGCTCCAAGCTAGACCAGCGGGTATCGAAATATGCGATCACCTTAAATCGTCTATTAAACGCCCATAGGCTGTTAAAATTAATTCGATAAAAAAAAGGGGGATGGACTGTTAACAAAGTTGTAATTCGAAAGTTACTTCTGTAGGGAGGGTGTTTAGGCCTATCTCCATTGCAGAAAATTAGGCGTTTATGCGATCATCCACGTGCGTGATCTGGGTTCAGTCTAAATAGTGAAGCGGTCAAGCTGCGCTCTTCCAGTAGCAGCTCTCCTTCTCTCTCTCCCCACCTATGATCAAGTTGGAGCGTCTAATTCGCCAAGACGTTTGGGCCGGTCCACTTTATCCAAGGGGAGGTGATATATATATTAAGTTCGTACGTGTGTATTCTCGTTGTAGGGCTCGGCTAATTTGCAAAGGATTGCATAATGTACATTGGCTTCCCAGTAATCTGCCACTGCCTGCGACACTAATTGTGTCGGAAAAAAGCTCTTCGCAGCCTTATCATGGTGTTGCTCACATGTTAACTGGTTATCATTTATAACTTTTCAGGGTTTTAACTTATTTGGCTCTTGCACTAATGGAAAGATGTTGTGAGACGAGTGTAAAGATATATTAGAATGTTAAAACCAGTCAAAAATTGGCGAAAAGGCAGAAATTTGGGCAAAATATGTCCTGTTGCATAGTATTAAATTAACCCTGGGGGAGGGGGGGGGGGGGCGACAACATGAAAATTTTCAATGGGGAGGGAGGTCGTGTTACATCGTTCGAAGGTCGTTTACATCGTTAAGAAATAAGAACAACATGTCCGCAAACTGATGTTTTTTTTATCAGTTCTCCGCGCAAACCTTAATGCCGGGGTGTGAAAAACTCCGATTTTTTACCTCCCCTCCCCAAGAACACACTGACACCCCTCCCCCGCACTTCCTCCTTTGCGGGTTTTGAATATCGCTCCCTCGGCACCGACGGTGTATGGTCTTCTTCGGTAAGCAAATCGCGTTTTCACTTTATTTAAGTATGCTTCATTATTTTTACACCTCTGCACCACGATCCGATCTAAATAATATAAATAGAGACAGAGACAGCGCAGCGAAGTCAATGTCAGTCTCGTGACACGACAGAGCGGGAAAAAAAAAGTCCCATCATTTTGATTGCAGCTACATTTTCCATGCTATATCATTTATTCAGAACTCGCACGAGACGCGCTATAATCGTCTATTCTGCCCTTTATTCCGTATCACGACAAGCAGGACGTAATCTGTTACGCCTTGCTACGCAGCGCAAGTTAGCATGTGCAGTCGTCGGTGCAACTTACTTGTCACCCGTGCTCGAATTGCGCAATTGTGTGATGCCACCAAGTGATTGGCCAAGCGTAATTCCCCTTCTACCATACGTCTCCTTAAAAGATTCGCGTGGGCTCATTCAGTTCTGGCTAGTTAAATCAGCATCGCTGCATTCGTCCTTATCTCTTTGTGGTGTTTTGTTGCGTATTGTATACGCGTGGCTTGGCTTTGGTCAAGACTTCCAGTCGGGATGGCATTTAAAGCTGCATCCGCCCGCATTTCGCTGGTCACGTTTTTAACACGCGTCTTCGTGTTTTGATTCCGATGTTAAAGAGATATACCTCCCAGCGCCATTTTTCTCGATCCTCCACATCAAGTACGGCCCCAAAGGTCTATTTCCTTACCGTTAGTCTTTCCCTTGCTAAAAATCCTTTTTTAAATGTGGCGTCTAGGAGATTTTCTGTTGGATATAATGGAACTTTATTTACTAACGACCCGTCAATAAATCATGCATTGCGCGCGTACAATAATCATGACGTTTCATCTCTTTGTGTACATCTACTAATTTTCTAATAATTACCATGAGATCTAAAATCTAATTGACTAATGCGGTAAAAATTAAAATTAATTATTCCAATAGATCGTCGACGTAAAATTATAAGACACTAGTCTAGAAAATTATAAATTGTGATTTTAAAATAAGAGAATCATTCCGGTTTTTGACGACACAATCAATGGGTTCACGGTGGCTGGACTATTATAGGCGCAATGCCAATTGAGACGGTAGCTATGTTTTACACTGCGAGGAACGAAGCTACCGTCTCAGTTGACCTTAGCTGTGGTAAATACGCGGATGTGATAGTCGCGTGGGTGTTGTGAGGCAGGCGAAAGATTATAAGGCACGGGGTATGTTGCTTTAATCACGATGGGTGTTCTTCGTAGACTATTTTTTTTTATCAAATTCTCTCTGGTTTTGTAACTGCTACTTTCGCCTAGGTGTTAATATGAACGGTTTTTCAAGCATATGTCATCACTGTATTCAAGATTGATCTTGTGAAAGCTATAAAGTGCAGAAGTTATAATTTACGTTACAACGTGTTGGACCCAACATGCGCATGTGTTTTCAATCATCGAATTCTTTTTGAAACTGCAAGGTTAAGTCGGCATATTAAATACGCTAAAAAATAAATAAATAATTGAATAAAGCTGTCATCTAGGCTGCTTTACAGTGTAGATGAAATTTAAGTGTTATGGCACTCTGCACACTGAGTTTCGTCTGAAGTGTGGTGCATGGTCGACTAAACCATGTTGTGTTGTTTTTAACGAAGACGCTAGAAACGGTACGTGTAAGCCTCATTGTAGGTATATCAAAGTATATTTTTGTGATCCGTATTTCAGAAATCAGACCTTGAAAAAGATCGCTGGTCGCTGGTGTAATTTGGTCAGTTGGTCATTTTGGGTTAGTGGTCCAAATTGAGTCATTGGGTCAAAATTGGTTGTAGACCAATGACCCTCTGGATAAAAAAACATGACCCAATGAGCCAATTCCCAACTCTTCTCTGCCTTGGGTTCCTAAGTAACCAAATCCGGCCTTGGTACTGGAGGTGAATTACTGTCTTTGCAGTACTGTTGCGCAATTAGTGTTTAGTTTGTAGTCGTCTTTTGGCATCTTGTTTAATAAGATATGGAATCCATGTCTCCCCTTTCCCTCCCATCGATATTTTTGCCCTCCATCAGACCCGCATGCTAGCCTATACCCTCAGCCTTCTTTGAGGGAAGGGGGTTCCGCTATAATTGGCTCCATTTTCCTCCTCCACCCCCTCCCAACCCATTACCAATATAGAAGCAAGCCATCTTATCGTTCTTAATAGGGAATATGGGCATCAAAACGGCCGTATTACCCTCATCCCCCTTTTTCTTCGTGGTGGGGTGCCAGTCTCGTGCGTGCCTGCCCCTCTAAAAGCCTTTCCCCATTTTTATCTTTTAACCACCCACGTTCTTTAGTACGTTTTTCCCGCGAGACGGCGTGGTCATGTGTTCGGTGTGGTCTTAACTGCAGCAGGTTGGTTCAAGTTGAGGTCGGCCCATGCACTGGTCCTTTTAGACCTATGTGAAGAAACCGACCGGCCAGAACGGTCTGTCGAAGTGCGAATTGGCAACGTGATTGTAGGCAGGAGCTTTATGCATAAAATGAGGAATGGGTGTGTTTTTCGACTATACTGTGTGAATTCTTGTCTACCACTGTCTGTAACGGAGTGTGACAAAATAGTATAGAGCAGTGACATTTGCCGTCATTTGGCACCAGTATGGGTTTTGGAGAGCATACATAAAAATGGAGGAAAAAACAACGGAAGAGCGGATTTCTTAGGCTTAAAATAACGTTGTTTTCTCCAACAACAAAAATCGCACGTTTTTGGTCTAAGAAATCACTCTTTAACAGCATCGGCTTCAGTATGACGCCCATCTGTTTCTCTCTGCAGTGCCCCTTGCAGCTAACCCATTAAGGCTCCAACGTAGAGTTATACACAATAATACTACGTTGTGTCACTGCCCTATACTCTTGAGTGGGGTTTCAGGTAGTACATTTCTTTTTGTGCTTAACTTACACCTCAGTGGTGAATTTGGACGTAACACGCATTATGGATCATTATAAGATATTTTTTATCTTGATAACATTAGTTCACAGTGGAAGACAGTAGTGAAAGCCCTCCTTGAAATTTTTAACTCGTTATTTTCTTTAATTATTTATGTAAAGATAACATCATTCATCAGTTCCCATGCAAAAGGATCTGACGACATTAAAACGGTGCACAACAATGTTATAACAAATAGAAAGCAAAAATCGTAAATACAATAATTCAGAAATGAACAACACTAAAGAGGGCTTGTTCGGTCGGAGCGTCATCCCTCACAAAAAAAAAAAATACAAATCAGGCCCAAACTCCCAATTCAACACTATGAATGTATCCAATCTGTTTTTGAATTTAGGCATTGACAGAGGGGGCGGTGAGCACTGATGGGACTGATTCCGGCAAACTATTTCCACAGAGATGTAAACATCGGAATGAGAAGGAGTTGAACTGCGGTGCAATAGTAGGACATGATATTAGGTTTAAAAAGGAAGAGCCTTGAGTTCCAACCCAGTTACAAATGTCAGAAAAGATGTTGTCCACACCTCAATATTTCCATGAGAATTTTGAAACCAAAATTACACACTCTTGTTGCCTATATACGCTATTTTAGTGAGGGGGGGGGGGGTTGCAGCTGCCGCCGTCCGTGCCCATGATTCAAATTCCGCAAATGACGAATTTTCTTAGTAGAATTCTATAAAGCCATTGAATCTGGAAGTAACACTAAAAATCCATCCTGAAACTGTAAAGTGCTGCTATACCTTCCATAAAATGGCTTTCCTCTCTGACCAGTTTTGCACTTCTGCATTTTTATGTTTTGTCCTTATGTGAGAGCTTTTGTTTCATCAAGTCCAACCTGTGGAAATATGGCAAATTAAATGTTAAACGTAAATAGCACTTGTAGAATTTTACAAAAGGAAAGTGCTCAAATAGAGATTGAAACTCGAAGTTCCAACTTAATCTCAGATCCATTACCAAGAGTAGCAAGTAAAAAACAATTACAAGAATGCCAAGAGTCAAGTTGCAAGTGAAATGTATTTAATGCGATTGTCGATTTGTTGGCAATTGCTGACATTTTTAAGCAAGTGGAATATTTATTTTCCGATTACAACCTTGCAGCATAAGGAATTGGAGAAAACAACGTTTTTTAAGCCTATGAAATCCGCTCTCAAAGCACTGCCTTGACTAGAAGTGCCGTTGTTTCACCCTCCATTTTTATCTAGTGCCTCTTGCAGCTATCTCTCTTGTAGCCAATATGACGTCACATGGACGCTGCTCTATACAACTTTGGTTCCGGAAATAACTGGTGTATGTCCTGTTTTGTTAAAAGTGCTGACTGAACTAGTGAATCGGTTGTCCCTTTCAGTTTGAAGTTAGATGCGCTAAAACGTCGAGTTTCAATATATATTTGTGCACTTTCTGGGATTTACTTTCGAAATTTGTGCAAAAACTGTGGACGTACGGGGTACTCGAATTTAAATCTCGTCCTCCGTTTTGTGGTTCGAGTTACTTTCAAATCTCGCCCTGCCCGAACCTTCGTCATAACCGAAAAGTTCGGCAGCTTGTCGTGTGAGGTCGCTAGCGTCTGGTGGGCTTTTGCTGCTGTGCTGTGTGAGGTAGCGAGCGTGTGCGTTTGGCGTGTTATCAGTGCGGCAAGAGTCAAGCGTCGGTGCACTTCCGCTGGCTTGTGGTGATAAGGCAAGAGTCTGACGAGCCGAAAGGCACCTTTATCACCCAAAAGATGATGGAATGGAGGAAGGGGCTTAGCACCAATAAATGGCCGGGCAGCCATGTGTCTGTTCCACCTACTGGCTTTACTAAGTTTCCCAACTGAGGTTTTGGTGCCTTGATTTTGAAGTAGGTTTAAAATAACACTGGGGGGGGGGGGGGGGGAGTCAGAGTAGAATCGAAACCAAACTCTTTTTTTACCGCGGTTAGAAGCGTGGAAAATAATTACCACGACTACCATTGGGGAATATTTTATACTGCATATTATTTTCTCCAAAAACGTGCATTTTATGTGCTGCTTTTTTTCCCCACAGAATCGCTTTTTTCTAGCTTTTTAAAGTATCCGCGGCCTATCTTGAGTTCGCCCCAGAACGACACAGATAATCAATTGTATGTTTTTGGTAGCAGAGTGCCTTGTTGGTATCCAAGATGGTTACAAAAACAATGGCGACCGTCGGTGAATGCCGCCCCTTCCAGGAAAACGTAGCCGCTCATAAATACCTGCAGGACTCAAGACAGGCCGCGGACACTATAAAGCCTTTTAAATTTTTTCTTAATTTTTAAAATTTATTTTATAGCATCGCTTGTTATCTTAAAGGTACATTGCTCCCGGTTGGCTTTCCTGTATGGCTTAGTTTTGCAACATTATTTCAGTCGCGTATAAATGTTGCTAAGGCATTTATTTTCCTGTTTTTTTTCCCTCGTGAGAAACAGCTTTGCTACATTCACTCTGTAAATGTTGCTAAAGCTATTTCGCGCAGGATGCTTGAATATAGTGAGAAGATATGTTCTTTTAATACAAGTCCCTAATAAATGATAAACCAGTGATTTGCAATTGACAGTATTTATAGTGACCGCGGCCTATCTTGAGTTCGCCCCAGAACGAGATGGATAATCAATTGTATGTTTTTGGTAGCAGAGTGCCTTGTTGATATCCAAGATGGCTACAAAAACAATGGCGGCCGTCGATTAAAGCCGCCCCCTCCAGGAAAACGTAGCCGCTCATAAAATATCTGCAGGACTCAAGATAAACCGCGTACACAATAGTCGTGATGGTTTATCAACCGAGTACGATATTTTAAGCGACATGGCTGCACTTTGGCTTACCTGTACGATTTTGTTTTGCAACATTTGTTCACTTATGGAAATGTTACGAACTTTAATTTTCGTATTTTTTCCCGATGTACGAAATGAGTTTGCCACATTCATTCAAACTCCATAAATGTTGCAAAACTATACATGCGCAGGATGCACGAAATAACAAACAAACAAAAAGTTTTACATTCAATTTTACATTAAAATTTTATATCGAACGAAGAAAATATTACATCAAAAAAGAAAGAAGTTTACAAAATCGGCTTCGTGGGTGAAATCCTCCTGACCCCCTGCTTCAAACGCTTTTTTTTTTTGTTCGGTTGCTTGCTTTTTTCAAATCCAAAAATTAGTTGTTTGTTCTCGTGCGCCTCGGATCAAGTCGTAAATATTGACGATGTTGCTGCCACTAGATGGCGCCACGGAATTTTCATTGTATTCTTCCGTGGCGCCATCTAGTGGCCGTAGTATCGTTAATCTTTACAGCTTGCTTCCAGGTGCACGACGTCCACCAAATTTTTACTCGGTAATTAAGGAGTCATGTGGGTTGTTTGTAACGTTTAAAAATTTTGCTTTGTGCATTCCTTTGCTTCCTGCGAGAGAGAACTGGATAGGCCTACATTGTTGCGTTTACAAAGCAATATTGTTTTAATACAACAAACAACGTGCTTTTGTTGTGTTTTGCTTTGCTTGTTGCGAGGAAACACTCGAGAGAATTCGCTAACGCTACATGCTGCACGCTTGCATTTGGTGGAAACCGCCTTTAATTTTGTTAAAAAAATTTGCATATGTGAACATTTTTCTTGAAGGGTCTTTCAGCATTTGCGCGCATTTGAGAGTCAAAAAACCTCGAAACCCGTACAGAATTTGATTGAGTCACGGACTAAAACTAATAAGGTGTAGAATGTGCGTGAAAATTTAAAATAAATCGGTTAATGGGTTAAAATTTATCGTGTGTACAGGCAGACAAACGCCAGCACAGTATGAGAGGGACGCTCCTGAAGTGTACTTCGCACTGCGCAGGCAGTAAAACAAGTAAGAACGTATCAAATCAGTTCCAGACAATTCGGTCCTGAAAAATCACTTCCAGACAATTCGGTCCTGAAAAGTCGGTTCCAGATAATTCGGTCCTGAAAAGTCGGTTCCAGACAATTCGGTCCTGAAAAATCAGTTCCAGACAATTCGGTCCTGAAAAATCAGACCAGACTATTCGGTCCTGAAAATTCAGTTCCAGACAATTCGCTCCTGAAAAATCAGTTCCAGACAATTCCGTCCCAACTAAGAAGAAAAACCCAAAAACAACCACCTATAGGTACCAAGTTAAAAATATTTCCGAGTAAAAAAAAAAAAGAATCTTAATAAGCTAGTTAAAAATTGAGGACCAACTATGACAGTATGTTCCCCAAGTTGTGGTTTCTTAATCGTAAAAGTGATATGACAGGTGCACGGTACAATTTGATGTTGCATAGCTTATGTGGATCCCAGAGTTTCTCTTTTCATATTTCCCGACTGTAAGTATCCGGCAGGGCTGATTGTCGAGGCTTTAGGATGTTTATGGCAGACAGATGTACAGTACAAAACAGATTTCGTAGTACTTTCTACTTCGCCGCAATTGCGAGTTTATTTTTTTCCCGAGATTGAATTTTCGTAGGGTTATTTGCTATTTGGGACCTAATTGTGCGGGACCAAACGGTCTTGGACCTGTTCTTAACGAAGCCTTTTATTTTTATTTGAAGCATTTGTTGATAATGAATAATGTGTTTTATTTATCTTCTTCAGAGTAGCTTCACTCTTTTTGACGCCGAAATATACGTTTTTTTTTCGTGTTCGTCGTACGCTTGACTTTCACTCAAATCAAACAAAGTTCATCCCCCATACAGAATACCGCGTTGGCTGTGTACATACATACATATGCAGAAATCTGTGGGGTAATAATAATTGCATTAATTCTACACCTGTGTTCTGCCGTGAACAACGAACGGTACGGGCCATTGCGTTGCCCACTTCACATAATAACACAGACACACATGCACGGAAGGGCCATCAGCAAACAGCAGCAAGTGTAACCGAATATCATTAGGCTTGAAAATCAATTGTTTGTAAGTTTGCGTGCCAAGGGGCCCGCCCGAGGTGGCCAACCGCCAAGCGTGGTGCCGTTTGGCCCTTTGCGGGCGCAGGTATCCAACGTTGGTTGGGGTTGTGGAAATCGACCCCCGTGCGGGTCGCGGGTGTTGGTTGGGCTTCTCCGGCGGAGGCAGGTGCCGGGCAGGAAGTATGCGGGCAGAGAGGGGGCTTTCCTTGCCACCATGTGAGGGGGAAAACGTGTGGGAAAAAGTCATACACCGTCCTGGATGGCACAGGAAATGTGTGCAGGTTTTTTTTTTGTCGTTTGTGTGTGGGTTAGGGGAGGTGGGGTGGGGTGGGCAGGGAGATTTTCTTTTTCTTGGAAGGAGGTGTAAGTATATATAAAGTGAAACAAGGTGAGAAGAAGAAGAAAGCAGAAAAGAACCACGGTCTGCTAACCATCCTACCTCCACCCCCGACCCACCCGGCCCCCAAGAAAAAATTAGTTGAAAAAAGAAGATGATGAAGCTGTTGGCGAGCCGCACTGAAGAAAAATGAATGAAAAGTGTTAGTTAATGCGCGGCGGGGGGGGGGGGGGGGGCGGGGTGGTTGGAAAAATGCTGCTGTCATTGTTTTCGTGGCTGAAAGCTCTTTTCTTTGTACTTTAGAAAGACCGGATGAAGCTGGGCGCCTGTGATGGGCACTGATAAGGAGTATGCGATTAACAACCTTTGGAGGGGGTGGGTTGTTAAAGCGCAGTCTTGTAGTTCGTTATTAGCAGAGTTGAGAACTTATAACTAAATATAGGCGTAGAATTTCGTAAAGTTGTTTGAAAACACCAATTTATGCAATATTTCAGCCCATGATGACTTGGTTGGTGCTTACTACATTCGATAATGATGTCACTGACTGTCGATGAGTTTTACTTTTATGAGGTTCAAACTTTTGAGAAGTGGTTCACAAAATGTCGTCGTAGCCAGGCTAATATCCGTTTGCTTCCAGCATATGCTAAGGATGTAGAAAGCCTGATTTTTGAACATTTCCATGTATTCTGGTATTTCGTATTGACAGTTCTTATTCGTAAGAGCGTTTAGCGAAACATGGATGTGGTGTGAGGTCAACCTCAATACGATGTAATGCACATTGCGTCCATCCCGGTTTTATACTGCAGAGGCAATTTTGTCGTTAATTGCACGCCATACTCTTGTTTTGCTGTCTCCCAGGAAAAGAAACGCACAGCGTTATTCATACAATGTCAATATAAATGGCTAAAATTAACGCAACCCCTCCCCCAACCCCCCAAAAATTAAGGTTTGCACTTTTTTTTTTAGTACGGCTGGCGTGCAGTTTGGCAGTGTAGCGTATTAGTAGTCGAGATAAACACTGTGTTTAAACGTGACAGGGTTTGCCTACACAAACTCCCTACTCCCTCCCCCCCCCCCTCCCAAAGAAAAACAAACAAACACACGGAAGTCCCAACAAAAACATTGAACTATAAACAGAAAGTAATGATATTAATGTGGATAGGAATTTGTACTTAATGAAGAGAAGGATTTTCGAATTGGTTGGAGCAGGAAAGCTGAAGCTCGTACTCTTTACTCAGTGACAAAGTAAGTAACAACAGCACAAACCATTTGTTCAAATCAACCACGTTGTTTCAATCTGCTAACATGTATCGGTCCAGTTTACAGTCACCACATTTTACTTCACAAAAAAATGTTTCTTTTGTTATTTTCTAAATAAAAAAACATTATTTTGCATTTTTTTTTTTTAAATAAAATCATCATGTTAAAAAGCTAAACGCCGTTATAGAGGAGTGACAATAACCTTTTATTCACTGCGGACTTTGTACCTTTTTATTCACTGCGGAGTTTGTACCTTTTATTCACTGCGGAATTTGTATCTGGAACCAGTCGTTGAGCTAGCTGCAAGGGGCACTGGATATACGCGGAGATAAAAAATATTTGCGTAGTTTGTTGAAACATTGCTGTGAGAGTGGATTTATTGGACCTAAAATGCTCAGATTTTTGGATTTGTGGGCCACTTGTGCAATTTTGAGCAAGTGGAATCTGTTCTTTTCCGATTTACAACCTTAGTGCATGTTTAGCAACGTAAGGGGTTGGATGAAACAACTGTTTTAGGGCCGAGAAATTCTCCCTCACATCATTGGCTTGATTGAGGTAGCTCAACGAACGGCTCCTCGTAAGTCTTGTAACCAATATGGCGTTATCCAGCCACGAAAAAAAAAAAAAAACTAGTTGGTTCTCAGGCCCTGGCTGGTGGTCAAATTTGCTCATGTCATTGCTTTTTATTTGCTAAATTTATCACTGTAGAAGAAAAAGCATTTTAATTAGCTGAAAATAAGCATTTTTTAGCCTAACTTGGAATTCTAACCCCTCGATATTGGACTAGCCGTTTCTTGCTCGCGAGCAATTATGGCCGTTAAATCGCCTATGATTCACGGCTATCTATTACTTACCCATAACGTTAATTTTATGGCTTCAGCGGGGATGCATGGTTTTTGCATGATAATGAAACTCGTGTATTTCAAAACGTCTTAATCGTGGTTATGAAATTAAATCGTTATTTGACATCGTACTGTGCCGTACATCACATAGCAGGCACTTTACAATTTGACCTTTAGTATTCTGAACATGGATGGGAAGAAGACGTTTAGCTCAATTTCGAAAAAAAAATTGGTTCAAGGTTCTCTTTGATAGTTTGATTCACATTTTTGACGTAATGTTTCTTTTTTATAATAACAAGGCTTGGAGAGTGATGCTTTGGGTTGGGCGTGGACTTTAGTTTTTATTATCACATTTAATTCAATGTGAAGTAAAAAAAAACATCAAGAGAAAAAAAAATAGGCGGGATGAGCTAACTTCCTGTGACTTTAGGGGGACAGCAAACAACCTTGTGAACAGGAGTCGTATACTCAAATCTGTTGTCCATGATGATGATAATGACAATGGTAGTGATCTTGATAATTCCTTGAATGAGTCTTGGCCAAAAGTTGGGAAGCGTGAAATTGATGGCGAGTATATTGCACGTGTAATCGTCTGGGAGTTTTTCCCAGATTAAATGATCCTTTAATTGAAGCTTCTCTCGCTCTAAAAAAAAAAAGTAAAAAAAAAAAAACAGAAAGAAAGACGGCATGAAAAAATGTGAACGAAAAAGAAGCGACAGCTGTGGTAGAAGAAAAACATTTCGTGCAGCTAATGATATCACCGTGATATCAGAGGAACTTCACAACTCCACCCGTAGTTTATTTTCTCCTAGGCAAATTTGCTCGCTGTGGAAAAGTACTTTCGTAACTAGGTAAAACTCCTTTCCATTGCCTGAAAAAGAAGGTCGAACAGAATGGTGCCTACTACGAAAATGGGCGAAAATACTAATGGGCGAAAATAAATACAGATGCAAACGTATTTACGTTGTCTTTTGGGCTTAAATGTCAGATTGCGTGAGCGGGGAATTGAACCCACAGCCTTTGAAACCAAATGCCAAGGTCGTACCGCTGAGTAAGTAGGCCGTGTCAGTGTGGCTCAGCGGTAGGACCTCGGCGTTTGGTTTTGTCGTGGGTTCAATTCCCCGTTCAGGCAGTCTGACATTTAAGTCCAAAAGGCAACGTAAATAAGTTTGCATCTGTATTTATTTAATTCTTGTTGAGCCATTTGGCTTTCCGTCCTGTTTATACTAATTGGCGAGGTGCGGTCGGACAGCATGTCGCCTGAACGTTACCATACCTTTTCACATTAATCATGCCTCGAAGTATAATTTTTATCTGACACACGCAATCTTTGCTTCCACAATTGGATAGGTCAGCGCAATTTCGTGGTTCTGAGCGCGAAGATTGTTTGCTGCATTACAATAATATATTGGAGAAATACAGAAAATTTCAAACTATAATCTAGACACGCGCTAGTGTATCGCGCCAAGTTAGGCAACAAACATTACATAAATTCAATTGTCGAGGACGTAAACCATTGTAGTGCGACGCCATAGCATAAATGTCTTATCTATCTATCTAAAGATCTACATCGTGTTAAAAGAAACGCCAAGTTTCTTTTAACGTCTTAGATCAGGAAATTCTAAAAGCTTTTAAGTATGATAATCCTAAGACATTAAGCGATAGAGTAAATAAACATTTCTCCAACGTTGTTCCCAAATTACGTAATTCTTACCAACAAAGGCTCAACTCCAATAAATACCTTGACAATCAAATGGGGAATATCCAAAACGTGAAAAATTCTATTGTAATTTATGAGTGTGACCCTTTCACGATTACTAACATTATCAAAAGTCTGAAGATTAACAATTCAACTGGAAATGACGGTATACTAATGTCTCATATTACCGACTCAATTGAAAATTCATCAATCTTTATTTCTAAGCTTATAAACTCAATAATCGACACTGAAAAATGGCCTGATGAACTGAAAATTCAAATTCTTAGGCCGATTTACAAAAAAGGTACAAAGATAAATTTAGACAATTACCGACCTATTGCACTTCTTTCTAACATTAATAAAATTATTGAAAAATTTTTCTTAAAAAATATTTTGAACTTTTTGAACAAACACAATATTATTACAAGTAAGCAATATGGTTTTAAACAAAAGCGAAGCACTGAAGATGCATTAAAACACATTAACGAATTAATTTCTTCTTCCCTTAACAACGGCAAGTACATTAAAGCAGTGCTGATTGACTTACAGAAGGCTTTTGATACCATTGATCATCAAAAACTTTTAAATAAATGTCAAAATTATGGGCTTAGGGGTAAATGTTTTAACATCCTCAAGAGTTACCTGAATAACAGAAAGGCATGTACCAAAATTTGTAACAATACCAGTGATCCATGTGATATTTGCTTCGGAGTACCTCAAGGCTCTGTCCAGGACCTCTTTTATTCAGCATTTACATAAATGATATCACGAACTGCATAAAAACATGCGAAATAATACTTTTTGCTGATGATATTGTTTTGCTGTCCATACAGTCCGATAAACTAATTATGGAATCTAACCTAAAAGAAGATTTTGATAATTTAAACTATTGGTTTTTGACTAACGATTTATTCATAAATGAAGACAAAACCTGTTCAATTGATATAAGTTCTACACACCGAAAATATTCAAGTACCGATTTATATATTCATACAGAAAACTGTCCTAAATTATTCAAACTGTACTTTAACCTGTACCAAGGTGAAGCAAGTTATTGAAAGTAAGTATCTTGGACTTGGGGTCGACAATTTTTGGAAACATGTTCATCACATTAATCTTCTGATCACTAAACTTATGATTCCTTTCTTCTATAAAATTAAATCGCTATTGAATAATAAGAACAAACGAATCGTCTTTGATGCATTGGTTACCAGTCATCTTAGATATGGTATTGAAGTGTATGGTTTTGCTTCTTCAACCCTTATTGATCGGCTACAAAAGGTACAAAATAAAATTTTAAAGGTTCTTTTCAGAAAACATAACCACTACAAATCTACTAAAGAATTATACAAGGAACACAGAATTTTAAATGTAACTAAATTGAGGAACTATATTATTATACATAAAAATTACTTTTGCAACGATTTAAAAATTAAAGATGAATTTAAAATGGGTTTCCTTCGCGATAAAACATTAAGGTTCCATATTCCACTAATTAAAAATAATTATGGCTCAAAAACTAAAGATCATTATATTCCAACAATTTTCAATTTAATTCCATCAAAATTACTAGATTTAACTCAGTATACTTCAATCAAACACAAAATAAAAGAATGGCTAATTAACGACTAAGGTATAGTTTTATTTTTTAATTATTGTTTTTTTCTTTTTTTTTTTCTGTGTCTGTGATTATTATTATTTTTATATTTTTTACCATACTGTGTGATTTAATTTTGTTGTATAGATTTTTCTTTATCTTGATTGTGAAATCGTCTAAATGTGTAGCCAAACAAGGACTTTTATAGACCTTCGGCAACACTCTTTGAATAAAGGTTATTATTATTATTAGTTACGAATGGTTCGGCCCTTCAAAGGAGTGATATCGACACACCAAAACATTCGTCAAGTTAATCGCACCGACTAATAGTTCGAAGGTTAAATGAAAACTAGAACATTGTTACTTTCGATATAGCAATGTTCAAGATTTCATTTAACATCCAAAGTATTATATGGTGCGATTAAGTTGGCAAATGTTTTGGTGTGTTGATATCACTCCTTTGAAGGGCCGAACCATTCGGAACTTGGCGTTCCTTTTTACCAGTTTTGATTTTTGATAAGATATCACTTCTTTTTTTAATTGTGTATTAGGCTCAACTCAACTAACCTGTAGATATGTAATAATCTGCCACGTCAACTATAGCTTGAGTGGCCATTTTTCCAATATTTTAATTTCGTATCACTCATTTGAGAGGCCGAACCATTCTCAACTTAGTCGCCTCTTTATCAGTTTTTAAAACATATCACTCCTTTGTAAGGCTAAACCAGTCTCAACTTGGGAGCCTTTTTTACCTTTTTTTGACTTTATTTAGATTTTGTTTTTTGTTTTTCGTGAATTGGACGTAGACACAATTTCTTTGGCAACGTTGTTTAGATTTGTGACGACACACTAGCATGTGTCTAGATACGCACGGTAGTATACACGTTGTCATTGTCCGAACTTTGGCCATGAATCAGAGACGATGCCTACAATACTAACAATGGTTATAACAATACTTTCGTACTTAGGCGCTCTCCCACGGTGTAAACCCTCAGGCTAAAAACCAGAAAAGGTACGCAGTTCGTGTAGCCTTTCGTCCAATTTCATAGCTGGAAGCCTTCTCGGTATCGATGAATAATCACCCTGTGGAAATTAACGTGGGGATGAGCGGACTAGAAGTACCTAGCTAGCTAGTAACATATTTGCAACGTTATTGAGGGTCAGATTTTGCATTGAAAGCAGCTTTCCTGACCATCCAACATGAGTTAATTGTTGTCAGGTAGGTCATTGCTTTCCATTTTACCACAATTTAAGCTTTTGTACCGCATTATTATTTTTCCACAAATACCTGAAATTGCCCAATTATATTCTTCAGGATATTAGACACAGAAGCTATGGCGTTGCGCTGCAATGGTTTACAACCTCGACAATTGAATTTATGTGATGTTTGTTGCCTAACTTGGTGCGACACACTAGCGTGTGTCTAGATATATATTTGGCTATTTGAGCAGACTTGAGGGATCATGATTAAACAAACGAAGCTTTAATAATGCTGGATATTAGAGCCGAGAACAGTCAGCTGTACCCTAGAACAATCAGCAAGAGGGCGAGCGGGTTCATTCTTGACATGGTAGCACAAAAAAAGGGCGAGCGGTCGACAATGAGAACGGATATACTCTGTAACAATTAGAAACAAACACAATCTTGCTTCGGTAATGCTGAGTATTACAGCCGAGGTGAAAAGTTTCAAAGTTGGTTGAGTAACAATAACTGCATGCGCGATCGTCATGGCGGGCTTTTCGCGCTTGGTATCAAAAACGGAGAAACAGGTAATTTAGTCAGACAGTGTTGCCCTTCACTTAACAAGTTATTTGCTTCCTTAAGAAAACAAAACATCAGGGATTCCAAGGGAGGGGGAGCAGGGGGTAGGGGAAGGGATTCAAAGCACACAATGGGAGAATAACCGCGGGGGGGGGGGGGGGGAGGGGGGGACGGAGCGCTGGAGGGGACAGAGTGTACCAGGGGGGGGAGCAGCGTGTGCTACCTCCCCCCAGGGGGGGAGGGGCGGGATGGGGGCTCGAAGGGGGCAGGGTTCGCCTTCTTTTTTTATTTCATGCTTCCCCGTAAAGTATTTGGTTCACGCGTGCGGGAACAACTAGTATCCTGAAACAGAGTTTGAGCACATGGGAAAATAATAATGCGGTGCAAAAGCTTAAATTGTGGTAAAATGGAGAGCAATGACCCACCTGGCAAAAATTAACTCATGTCGGAATGTCAGCTAAGCGGGTTTCAATGCAAAATCTGACCCTCAATAACGTCGCAAATGTCTTTCTGCTACTAATTCCATTAGGGTCATTATTCACCGATACCGAGACAAACGGGAAGGCTTCAAGCTATGAAATTGGATGAATGGCTGCAGTATGTTAAGAACTGCATAACTTTTCTGGTTTACAGTCTGTAGGTGTAACGGGAATGGCGCGTAAGCACGAAAGCATTGTTATAGCCTTTGCTAGCATTGTCGGCATCGTCTGTGATTGGACGTCCCAAGTTCGGACAATGACAACGTGCTTACTGATGTGCGTATCTCGAATCATTCTAATGTGTCGTCACAAATCTAAACTGCGTTGCCTAAGAAATTGTGTCCACATCCAATTCACGAAAAACCAACAAAATGTGAAAATAAAGCCAAAAACTGGTAAAGAGGCCACTAAGTTGGGAATGGTTCGGCCTCACAAAGGAGTGACATGAACTGAATAAAAAAAAATTAAAACAAAACCAAAAACTGATAAAGAGGCGTTTAAGTTAAGAATGGTTTGGCCTCAAAGGAGTGACATGAAATTTAAATATTGGAAAAATTGCGACTCAAGCTATTGTTGACGTGGCACTTTATTACACATCTGCAGGCTAGTTGAATATAATACACAATTTTAAAAAAGTAGTGATATCATATCAAAAACCAAAACTGGCAAAAGGAACCGCCAAGTTCCGAACGGTTCGGCCCTTCAAAGGAGTGATATCAACACACCAAAACATTCGCCAACTTAATCACACCGTTTAATAGTTCGAAGATTAAATGAAAACTAGAACCATTGTTAGTGTCGGTAGCACTGTTCAAGTTTTCATTTAATCCGGCGTGATTAAGTTGGCGAATGTTTTGGTGTGTTGATATCACTCCTGAGAAGGGCCGAACCATTCCGAACTTGACGGTCCCTTTTACCAGTTTTGGTTTTAGATAAGATTAGTATTACTCGTGCAATTTGTTCATTTTGTGTTTCGCTTAATGTTGATGGGCATTGAAGCTATCACAGTTGAATCGCTCAAATATTTATTCTGGGATGTTGTTGTGATCAATTACTTCTTATGGACATTGTCGAATGGCACTGCTGCTTTGACAGCAAGCACAAAAAATAATGAGCAAGCATGTGAAGTTGCAGGGTTGCAACGCCAGGCGAACGTAGTGCTAATGTCGGTGCATTCACTATTCAACCCGCTTATCCCGTAGGCAACCCCAAACCGACGCTGCTAAAAACTTCTTATTAGAAGTTATTTACTTACCGTTACCATTCGCCGTTGTTATTGATCGTTAGTTCCTTCGTTAAATCTCTCTGACTTAGAAGTCTATGAAAGGAAAACATGCCCTTAGACAAGTAATTGCTTGAGGCTAAAGGAATATTATTTTATTTTCCAAAACCCAATCTTCTGTTTTAGTGAGAGCAAATTTCAGCTTCCATAAGATTTGAGCTGGCGCTATTCGGGAGTTTACGGTAGCAAAATGTTCTGTTGTTCGGTGGATGGGGAAAGGGAAGGGGGTGGGCTGCAACTTTGTTAGTTCATGATTTCTGAACTCGAAGCATTTTAGATCGTACTTGAAAGTAAGCTTCAAACTTTCAAGGGAATCAATGTTTCATCCCCTTAAATCGTGGTTTGTCTAAACCAAAATTAACTGAAAGCTTCATACCTAAAGCTAACTAAATAAATTAATAAACTTACATTCCTGAACAAATGAGAATAAAGACATTGTGTTAATGCTAGACCGAACCTAGATCACGTATACGTGATTTATCGCATAAACGCCGATTTTTCCACGATGGTGTCGGACCATCCCTGGAGAGACAGAAGTAAGGTTCTAGTTATAACTTTGTTATGGCTCACCCCCTTTTTTTTTATCGAATTAATTTTAACAGCTCACGGGCGTATAATAGGCTTAAATTTACAGTAAATTAAAGGAAAGCTCATAGAGCAAAAATCAAATAAATCTGAATCACTAAAAACTGTGCGGAACATTTTCATTTTTGTGATGTTATCAGAGATGGAACCGACCCGTAGGTCAAGTGGGTCACATTTTTATCGTGAGTCATGGGTCATGACCGTTCACCCACCGAACCCATGGTAATCTTACAGTAATCTGAAGTCTTACTAGTACTCTTCAAAAAATTTTCTTACTCTTTCAAAAATACTTTTCCCCAGAAGGCAAAAAATACAAAATGAAGGCACGGGGGAAGGGAGGGGAGGGGGCACAAATGCTTTTTCTGCATTTATGTTATTCTTAATAAAACAAAAGCTTTAATTAGAAGGTTTTGCAAAGGGCCTAGAAAAAGGTCATCATAAAGACAATGGGAGGGAAAAGGTCTATAGAAAAGCTTACGTTAAAAAAAATGGTTGGTGGTAAGTTATTACGGACCTTATTTTTTTAAACCGTTGGCCTGATAACACATAAATGGTCCGTGGAAGGATGGACAATCTTTAATGAAGGCTGGAGTGTTTGGGGGGGGAGGGGGGGGAGAAGTAGACCGTTTGTACTCCTGTATTAATCACCAACCTTTTTTTAACGTGTTATACTGTATAACTTTTTTCATAGCGCGGAGTGGGTCACGGACGGTGGATCACATTTTCTTCTTTATTGGGTGGGTCGTCGTGGGTCAGGGCTCGAGTGGGTCACGGTGGGTCATGGGTCGGTAAATGTTACCCACTTCCATCTCTGGATGTTTTCATTTGTTACCCCCTGTCGATACATCCAATTTTGTGGTATTTTTTCGCTAGTGTGGATATTGTCATTAATGTTCAAAACCGATATTGAAACAATGTATTATTCTGAGCCATCTGTTAACGTAATTTTAAGGAATAAAGTTAGTTATATGCAGACGTATCTCATACGTCAGTTAAGGATTAAATCGCGCCCAAGGTCCTCCTCGGATTGCACAATGGTGTAATGTCTTGGGGTTTGAATGCTTGAGAGACTGCGCTAATAAGATCATGAGATCTGTTAAGCAACAGCCCGTGAAATGGCCGCCTTGGCCTTGTATTTGCTTTACCTTATTTTGTGCAATACGTGGGACCAGAGTGCAACTTGAATTGTAATAACAGTCGTGCATATTGCGTGCATAGGAGACAGAGAGAGTGGGCTAGTTTCGGTCGTAAATAATGATCTTGTGAGTGAATTGGACGAATTAGGAGTTGGAATTTTGTTGTTTGCCCCCTTTTTTAAGTTCATGTTTCGTATAATTAACTTCTTGATGTGAAGGTGATGGACGTTTTGTTAGTTTCGGTTCCACATTACCTCTTAATTTGTAGTTGTTTAGGCATAGTTTCTTGTGTGATTTTTGTATTTTGAACGAAATTTGTTTATTTATTTTTTATTTGTGCATATTTTTTTACGGTATGTGTGGTTACACGAACGGTCCCACGTCGGTTTGATGTGATCTGACATTGAGATGATCTCGTGAGTAGTTATTTTTTTGGTTCACGTAGTTTTAGTTAAGTAGTGCCTTTCTTGACAGTTGTGACATTTTGAATTTTAAACCAATCAAACCTTTTTCGTGTTAGCGTAATTTCTTTCGAATTTTTCCCGATTTTTTTTTTACATTTGAGCGTAAATGTTATTGTCTTATTTGGTATTTTTTTGTTACTGTTTTCACGGTGAGGATAGTGACTGTTATTATGGGCTTGTTGAGGCTTGTGGTATACATACAAGTGATTTCCATTGAAGTTGGCATATTATTTGGTTTCTAGCAGTTTTGAGAAATTGTATGCAATTAGTTTTATGTGAATTATCGTGATGGACGTGCGAAATTGTATGCCTGAATCAAATTTAATTTTAAGATTTCGGTTGCTTATTAAGATATGGAAATTTTTTTCTGTCGTGTGATCCTGGGTCTTTGAACGTGAACCTGAGTAGCGATGTCCCATTGAATTTGTTGAAGTTTGATGAGTCAAGCTGCACCTCAACATAACCTCAGTAATGCGATGTCATCAGGCCTTGTTCTCAACTTCACGTGCGCAATTTAGCAATCAGCCTTTAGCATTAAGCTGATCCTTTCAGCTTACGCTAAAGTTTGATTGTTAAACTGCGAAAGTGTTGTTTAGACCCGAGGCTGACGACGTCGCTTTCCTGAGGTTACCTTGAGGCGCAGCTTGTTTAGGCTACTTCACTGTAAGTCATTCAGAGTTTACACTGAGTTCTGTATTGTTGCAAGCATCACGCATCAAAATTTAATGTCGTATAGGTTATTACCCGCTTTCCGAGTACTGAGATTAACAATGTCGAGTCCCCGCATGGGCCGAGCCATTGTTGAGCTCAGTGCGAGGAAAGCGGGTAACCTATTTATCACCTAGTCGCGTAACAATTGAAAAGCATATTCACTGTCATTGTTATTGCACCATCGTCTTTGTTCCCTGAAGGATAAAATCGGCATTAGGATTCGTTTTTTGTGTAAACATTGTTGCACGCACAGTCGTATTGTCATGCTTTCTTAGCAAAAGAACGTCAGCACGATTCGTTCTTTGTTGTGCGCGTGCTGGCCCTTTGTCGATCTCAGTATTCCAGGCCTGGGATAAAGGTATCAAGCACTGTTGTATAGTACTGAGATCGTTTAAACTGGGTGATAAATCATCGTGTTGTTGTATCATACGAGATGAGCCTACTTAGCTAAGTTCCCCCAGCCAAAACATTTATTCTGTTGGGCCACAGCACCATCCCCTAATCCGAGCCTCTTTTGGCCCTAACTAACAATAATTTAGCCCTAATCCTTTGTCCTTAATTTCAGCTAGGCCTACGTTACCCATATCGTTCCAATAAGCCAAAATGCCCTGAAAATAGTCTCGTGCTTAACATTTAATACCATATCATGATCGCAGCAGCTCATCAACCTCAGTCGAATCTTTAAATTGGTATACCACTTTAATTCTCATTTGGCAAGGGTCGGCCCACCCCAAACGTATTCGTCAGGCGAACATTATATTAAACCATCGTCAACAACTGGACCACCGCGATTGGTTATGATTCACTTTTATGATTTTGACCCCTCATGTTCGGATCCCGTCCGCTACCCCTAACTTTATCCTTGAATCCCAGTTCTCCCACTGAAACGGCGAACATCTCTCTATAAGTTTTTCCCTCCGTTCAGTTTATATCTCCAAGCTCACTCCTAAGTCGTTTCACCTTGTGCGTGTAATGTTGCAAATTTATTAGGCTACAATATTCTTTTCCATCCATTGAATTTTTCTTTTTATGGTAAATGATTTGTATTTTACTTGGTAACAGCTCCACCGGATGTAGACGGTGCCTGCCTTCTTGTGTTATACGGCAGCTTTCATTCAGGAATCATGCTTATTTTAAAACAGATTTAGAATTTTTAGCTGATGACCCGTCTAAGGATGGAAACCTGTCTACCCCTTGACCCTCATGAAAGAAGGAGCCGCTCATGGGCTGTTTGTCAGGTGGCCTTGAGAAAGTGGGCAGTGGTGATCCTAACTGATGTAACAGGTGACGCTACATGTTCTGATGCTGAACGTTGCTGCGATGATGGTACCTCGCTGGCTGCGAGATCGTCAGCAAGATTTGTTAGAAACGGTATTAATAATGTTGATTGTGAGAGCAACGCAAAGATGAAATAAAAAAAAAAAACATGGCTTTTCTGTTTTTGATACAGGAGCGTTGTTTTTCCCAGGTTTTCTTACCAGTCAAAATTTATTATTATTATTTACGTACACCAATTTCTAGTGTATAGAGGTCAATAAGCAAGCTGCTTTACCTCATTGAATATACCGGGTGTTCCAAAAGTCGGGGGTTACCCGAGTGGTATACCTGGGTTGGTACCATCCGCACGAACAAAGATAAAAATCTTGGGTATATCAGCATGAACATCCGGTATGCCACACAGGTATACCACTCGGGTGACCCCTTACTTTTAGGACACCTGGTGTGTATGTGGTCCTTAGATCACCTGCTAAAAA
>JAHWFP010048065.1:1930-17689 GCA_023313725.1 Lithobius niger | reverse complement strand
CCCCCCCCCCCCCCCCCCCCCCCCCCCCCCCCCCCCCCGGTAAAAAAGCTTGTCGAAGTTCCTTTTACTCCTTTTTAAAATTGTTTTCGTTTTAGATTAATAGTTGGATTGTATATTCTTTCGTCGTTTTGGGGGTGGGAGGTAAAATCGCGTGGGGACTTGCAATTTATCATTTTCGTTTATGAGTTGTACTGTATTCTTTCGTTGTGGTGGAGGCGGGGGTGGGGGGTAAAATTGCGTGGGAGGGTTAAAATTTGTCGTTTTCGTTTTAAGAGTTGGACTGCATTCATTCGTCGTGTTGTGGGTGGAGGTGGGGGTGGGAAGTAAAATTCCGTGGGGGTGCTTACAATTTATCGTTTTAGTTTAAGAGTTGGACTATATTCTTTCGTCGTGGTGGAGATAAACAAAACGTGCAATATTTCGCGTAGGATAACTTGTAATATAATCCTAGGATTCTTACAGATTATCATTTGGCTTTCTCATTGTAGAGGGATTTATAAGGGATTGACTAAGTAAGGCATGTGAGTAAAACGTTGTGAATACTTGATGTAAAATATCGAGACAAATTTACGTGTATCCCTTTAAAGGTTAAAAATACATGATTTATAACTTTTGTAAAAAATTCAAATAGCGTCAAATGAATAGGCTTACTATACAATCCAAATCTCCGTTAGATGCTACGTAGTAATTAAAGTTGCAGGTAAAAGTTAGGCCTAAAAGCTGGCAATTGCGCTTAAAATGTAAAATAAGCTTAAGAGCTAACACATTTTTAACCGGCAATTCTGATGGTTACTGCTTTTATATCATACAATAGAGATAGCTGTTGCAATGAGCGGTAGACGTGTGCCCCTCACCGTTGGCACTTGCGGAACTGTACAGAAGACCGGCATGCAACTAGGTAGTCACTGTAGCCGCTTGTTTATTTCTACGTACTAAAGACGGTTGTTCTTCTTTAAACGTAGGCGGCAATCCCGGTTTGGCGTCTTGCATTATTGTAAGCAAAAAGCAAAGGACGGGGGGGGGGGGGATGTAAACTTTCGGTGAAGTTTACAAGTAAAATCATAAAAAAGACAAGCCCACACACCACATGAGCAGATGCCTGAATGTGGACGAGAGTCCCACAAATATGTAAAACAAACTAAAAACACTGGAAAAATATTCCCAACATTCAAAAAATAAGTTTACATATGAGAAATCGTTGAAAATATGCTATAAAAACAAAAATATTACAAATGCAAGAGAGATAAACATAAGAACAATAAAAAAAGGAGAAAACCGGAATAACATAATCAAACTCTGCTGTAAGAATCAAGGAATACAACCGTTTATGGACATGATACAAGAAATTGGGTTGATAAAATTGGGTTGATAAAATTGGGTTTATAAAATTGGCTTGATAAACGTTAACTCGTGATGTTGAACATACTTGCAAAGCGAGTAGGGGGTTTGATCAAGTAATCCGACATTTTCACAAATATGTGCGGCAGTGTACATTTACTTGCAAGCCGTAAACATGGGTCGGCAACCGAAACCGAAATTTTGGTTTTTATACTAAAAACCAAAACCGATTGGAATTTTGTGTCGGTTTTTCATACGGTGTTCGAAAAATCAAAGATTTATATTTAATTTTAATTTTTAAACAATTATCATTTTCTGCGTAATAAGGACAGCAAAGCTCCTAGTCACACAAAAAAAAAAAGAATTGAGGAAAATGGTGCGACAGACAGGTCCATGGTAAATGACACAGGTGAAAGTGAAAACAGGAGCAAGTTGGAAGGTATAGTTAAACTACTGTTGCATTAATAAAACTAGAAAAATCGGGTAAGGGGAAAGTGACAAAAACCGAAAGCGCGGTTTTGTGGGCATGTAAAACCGAAACCGGAACCGAAATGAAGAAATGAAACCTACCCATCCCTAGCAAACAGTCCGCTTCTCATCCAGACGAATTTGCATAACCTTATCATTTAAAAAATGCTATAGGTGCCGCCTTCTTCAGACGGAATCAAAGATAAAGGAACCTGCATCTGCGCATTCCACCGTTTGGTGCCGTTAATTCAACGTACTGAAGGTGGCTTTCTTTGACTGCCATATCTACCACTCCCATATCCAACCACTACTCCCTGAGAAGGGTTCCACGTTTTTTCAATGTTTAGGACAAAAGCCAAGAGCAAGACTACAACACTAATAGTAATGTCAACACAATCTGCAGACAAAGTATTGAATAGTTCCCTTACAGACAGACATCCGTAATAGGCCGAGAATGGTTCAAGTTGGCTGATAAGTAAGTAATATTTTATTTGCCTACGTGTGACCTTCGCCATGTGAAAAAGTAGAGGAATTTTCTCGTTTTTGTCCGAGATTGGCAATAGTTTTTTACAATTGTTATCGCTTGGCACAGCTGCTTAACTGTTTTTTTTTTTAGCAGCTTTCATAGATGGTGGCTTTAAAAAAAAAAAAAAAGCACACGATTTATACCAGCAAAACACAACTGATGACATCTGAATATCGGAGCTTGCAAATGTTGAATAAGTAGGTGCCTATAGAAGAGACAAACAGCGCATACCGAATAGTGGAATTAAAGGTTCGCTGGGGAAGATGTACGTTATGGGAGACGAAGCACCAGCAAACGAAATTTTGAAGTTGGTACGGATAAATTTTGGTACCAAGTCGAAGCGCAGACATGCAGAAATAAAATTGCCTACTGTGTGTTTTTGCTGGCGGTCCGTAGGCCTATCCCGTAATGATCATTGGAAGTTAATAACGCTCACGTATTGCTATTTTTTAAGTTGATATCCGATGACGTCCACCATAAAGGTAGATGAAACGTTACTACCAAGTGTAGCGACGCACCCATTGGGGGGGGGGGGGGGGCACAAAGGGGACGTGAAGACATGGACGTAAAGAGTAAAATTTGGTAAAAGTTAACTCGGTCTAAAAATAAAATCTAATAACTGGCTTTTTAAATGTTTCAAAAGTCAATAAGATTCTACAAAGTACAGGGCGCCAAGGAACTTGAGCATCCCCTCCTCCCCCTCCCTCCTAAAAAATATTAAGCCCTTGTCCAAGTGAATTTTTTTTTCAAGTTGACAATTTTGTGCTGCAAAGCCTGCAAAAAATAAAAACGTGGTTTCAACAGACATTACCAAATTACCATTGAACTCTCGTAACTACCAACCTCACATCTTTTGTGGTATTTCCTGTCAATCCTGTGATTAAGTCGTAACACTTTGTTTTCACGCCCTCATTTCATTCCACTGCCCGGTGCCAAAATCTGCGAGCCCCTCCTAATTTTCCATGGGACCCACTAGCCCTAAATGAGCAGTAAAATTTTGGATCCTGTATTCTAATGAAGAGGGTTTTTTTTTTGTATGTGATATATGAGAAGGGGAAGCTGGTTTTATTATAGAAGGGTGGGTGTGTACTTTGGGGTGTGTGTGGCGGAGGGGGGAAGGTGACTTGCCAGATGGGTGGGTGTCTTGAAACAGGTTCCGTTTGGATCTCAGCTGGCGATTATGTGTCTCAGCTGTTCACCTATTCCTTGGCGTCTGCTCTTGCTGAAAACAGCTGCCCGACACTCCGGAAGTGGTGCGCCTCTAGTTGGCGAGGTCACCGATAGAGTGCAGCACCATCTTGGCAAAATGCGTGGAGTAGAAAGCGTGTGTGTGTGTGTGTATCTTTATAGTAACCTTGAGAAAGACGAAGGTGATGAATGGAACGTGGATGGATAGGCCGACAGAACTTGTAAACGAATCATTGACCTGGTTACCGATTGTATAATAATTTGTTTACCAGAAAGTCACAAAGACCTGTTACAGGGTTTGAAAAAAACGCCCTCGTGGGTTGAAAAGCCGAAAAAATCCATTTGGTTTGGGTGTTTAAAGAAAAAACCTAACCCGCGTGGATATTTTCGGTTTTTTTTTTATGGGGGGGGGGGGGAGGGTGGTGAGAGGGGTTTACTATTTTTTTTCCAGATTTTGTGGTTTTTTTCCCGGGTTTTATCAGTCTTTATCGAGCCTAAACCATGCGCAATGGCTGTTTGCCGTGACGTCACCATGAGTTAGCCAATGACGAACGAGAACAACGACTGTTTGGCCGTCTGATTGGATTAGCCCATTCACGTGATATGCACGTTACAGCAAACAGCTATGGCGTGTGGTATAACTCAGTTTTATCGTTGTCGAGTGCAGGGATCCCACCAACCTGGAGACCCTGGGAAATCCGGAAAGATAAGGGAATTTAAACTGCGTTTGAAACTCGGGGAAAATTCAGGGAATCTCTGACGTTTCACAAATCAACCTGGAAAACTCGGGGGAAAAAAAAACCAAAGTGATAAAGGTTATGAAGAAGACTAACAGTGCATAAAAAAGTATTGTATTAGCATACTGTATTAAAAAATGGTACATTTCTGTTTCTGTATTGACACCTAGAAGTTTATTAAATAGGCGTCATTACTCTTAATGCACTCCGAGTCCTGCAAACAGTAAACCTGGTAAAACGTCTGCAAAAAGTATTCCTTCCTACAATCACGGTAAATACGCTGGAAATTGACCTCACTTGCTGTGGAAAACTCAGGGGAATTTACTTCAGTATTCTGGTTTGCAACGCTGTAGTGATTGTTAGGCTTAGCTAAGGTGCTAACGTAATAATGCCGTCACCATTGTAATGTACTACTGTTTATAACAAGAACTTTTCTTTACAAACCGTTTACAAACAGCTTCAAACTAATTAATAATTTATTACAAAAGGTAATATTAACTTTTTTTTTAATATACAGGTTAGACTAGCTGTTGCTTTGTGTATAGGATGTATTCACAGGCTGGCTAACTTTTAATGCAGATAGGATAGGTGAAAGTATAGGTGCAAAAAAAACCGCTGGTGTTCTTTATTGTGGTTTTTTTTTTTCAGGTGGTCAATTCTAATAGTCCATAGCTCATGATGTTGTAATTTGTATTCGGTTAGGTAGCTTACTCCGCACCTCATGCCGCAGTGTAGCATTTGTCTTAATGGGACGAGATGGCTTATGGGAGAGCTAAAGGGTTAATCGGACAGTTTTATTTAAAGCCGTTTAAATTAATGCCTTGTCTTCTTTACCTTCCACAATGCTCCCCAAGCAGGCGATACAAATAGCGGCGCGGCAAGTTTGGTAAGTGCCGCCTTCTGCCGGTAAGTCCTCGCAGTTAGCAAATTCGCCGCTTGGTGTACAGAGATGGCGGCACCTGTCAAACCTCCGCTGTCCTTGAATTTAGTCTCTTATTTTGGCTTGTTCTAATGCGGCCTTAACATAGGAGGCTTTGGTGTAGGAGAGTTTGGGACTGCAACTGGTGACGTCAGCCAATCGGGTTCCAATTGTGATTTTTTTGATCACTCAGTTCTGTACGGAAAAAAGTACTTTACGTATTTAAGCCTTCCTGAATACCTAACGATTGCTTAGTCAAGTTTTGCTAATGCAAATTGTCGGCCTATTCAGTCAAGTGGAAGAGTAATCATTCAAGGATGGCCGTCAAATTTGTGGCGCCATCCAGGTGAGAGTGGGCAATCAGCCGCTCAGACCTAAACACTTGGGGAAAGACTAGTTCAGATATCACGCTATCTCCTATATCCAACTGTTGTTGGTGATGACGATTCATTTTGACTCCCTCTTTGGTGGGATTTTTAGTTCTGTTTAGTGAACCTGTGCAGTCCAGAAGTTTTGTATTGATTAGATGTGAATGAGTAGAAGAAATACGTGAGGTATTTCAGCTGGAAGTTGTAAGGTTTTTTGGTTGTCGTTCAAGTACTGGTATTAACAAATAAAATTAAAACAAGTAATTACCTTGTCGCGAATTTAGGAATGTCACGAAGTGATCGGAAGGTTATTTTTATACTCCGGGCACCCCCCTTTAATGAAGATGGGTAGAAGAAGGAAGAGATCATTGGAGGTCTTGAGAAAGTTCTACTTAGGTGAAGTCATGAGATAATGTTATGTACCTCTTGTTTTTAGGGTTAGAGTATGTCGCGAATTTAGGAATGTCATACCTGGTATTAAAAAAAAAATGCTACTCTTTGGAGTTAGAAAATGAAACAGATTTTATGTTAGGTATTATCACGCCAGGTATCCATCGGGGTGTTTTAAAACATCCCTGTGTTACACGTATCGTAAACAAATAATCGTCATAAAAAGTCGAAAGAGCTACATGTAAAAAAGAGAGCTACAAAAGAGCTACAAAGAGCTACATGTAAAAAAGAGAGCTACAAAAGAGCTACAAAGAGCTACATGTAAAAATGAGAGCTACAAAAGAGCTACACAGTAAAAATGCGACGTTTCGATTCTGCAGACTACAACGTTTTCAAGCAAATTTTCATGCCTCCATTTATTGTTCACTCTGCCAGGTGCACAATAAATGGAGGCATGTGTGGAAGAAGGAAGCATGTTGGAAGAAGGAGTGGTGGAGAGATAGTATTAAGATTCTCTGCCAGCGTATGATGGGAAGAGAGCTCCGCTCGGCGAAGTTTTGTACAACAACAGTGCATCCATCTTACAAAAGACTTATAGTATGCTTAATTTTCATGATAAGATAGCTCAGTCGGTAAATGTGTTAAAAGATTCTGATGGTGGTTTGAGTCTGGGCAGTAGTCGACTTTTTGTTTCCAGTATACTGGCTTCGATTTAAAAGATCGAGGTAACTACGTGACTTGTTAAACGCTACGGTAAACTGAATCGAGAGTTCTTTATTCTGGTTCGTACGGATCTTTATGTGACTCCTGCAATGCCCTTGGGCAATTATTTTTCCCTCTATTTTTTCTTTCTTTTTTATCACTTCTCCTTCCCCTTTTTCCTGTGGTCAACGATGAGTGGCCACCAGGGCCAAGGTGAAGACAGCCTCCGACATAATCATAACTCTTCATACGTTAACTGGGCGTCCAGCTGGCGTTCCAAAACAGCCTTTTCATTCACGACCGCGATTCCCACCGCCAGTGTACGACAAAATCGCCCGGACGTATTTCTCTCCCCCCCCCCCCTTCCCCCACTCGTAATATTAATACAAAAAAAAAAAGATACAATCACCCTGAAAATAATTACCCTTGAAAACTGGAAAGAATATGAAAAGGTAAGGATTTGGACTTTGGTTCAACACTTATGCACTTTGATTTAACACATGTGCGTATGGAATATAACTTTTTTTTGTTACTGTGCTTTAACACTTTGCAATTATTGAATTTAACATTTCGCAATTGGATTTAACATTTTGCACTTAAATTTAACACTTGTGTACTTTACTTTAACGCTGAAACATAACCACATTCTGAAGTTTGTACGAACCTTTGTGTAACAAATTGTACAGATAAAAAGAAATAATGGGGAGAAAAATTGTCTATATTTTATTACTGTTAATCGTCTTTAAACGCCCATTATGCCAAGTAATTCAGTAAAAAAAAAGAGGGTTGGTCGTAACAAAGTTACAATTCGAATCTTCCGTCTTGGGAGGGTGTTTAGGCTAACTCCATAGCGAAAAATTTGACGTTTATGCGATCGTTCACCTGTATAGACGTGATCTTGGTTCGTCCTAGCATTAACGCAATGCCTTTATTCTCATTTGCTCAGGAATTTAGTGTTTTAGTTACTAGTTAGTTAGTTTGCTTTATGTATGAAACTTTTAGTTAATTTTGGTGCTGAAAACCACGATTTAAGGGGGATGATCATGAAACATTGATTTCCTTGAATGTGTATGAAACTTTTAGTCAATTTCTAGCAGAAAAATTACGATCGAAGATGCTTTAAGGTCAGATATCGTGAAAGGGGTGCGGCTGTAACTACATAATTGCACGATTTCTGACCTTAAAGCATTTTAGGATGGTGGGGCGAATTCTTAATAGGCTGTGTCCTATTCTGCTTGAACATTCGTGCATTATTCTTTGCTTATCTGCTCTGGACTCACCCGCAGGCGTCAAACATTCACGTTTCAAAAATTCTTGTCGTTATCAAGTAGTCGAGGGGCGCTTTTCCTTACGCGTGGGCGGAAGGGAAGTTGTAGCTTGATGAGTAAGACAAGACGATTGTGTTAAAAAGAGATTGGGAAACTGTGGAAAACTGCTAAGATTATGTTACAGCTTGCTACGAAAGAGAGAGAGAGAGACAAGGCTACGTTTTTTTTTTAATGACTCTCATGCGGAACAAGAGGCAGAGCTAGCTCATCCTGTGCTAAAGGCTGTGCTAGCTATCCGTGATAATTTTTAACCAATTTGCTAGACAAATTCGAACAACACTTTTTGTCATTTGAAACAAAGGGGAATTCCCTCCACGGCGAAGCTTCTTCTTGTGACCGCAAAAGTGCAGAACTAAATACCATTACACGGGTTTTTTTTTTTTTTCCCCAAACACTGACGACCAGCTGGAAATGCAGTTTTGGTAGTTCTTCTTACGAGCTGAATAAACAGAGACCACCTCAAAGTTTTCTTAGCACAAATTGTACCCACTTCATCCCGCCCCCCCCCCTACCCCCCTTTCACACCTTAGCGAAATAGACTCCTTCGTTAACATGAGGAGCCTATTCCTACGGAAAGCAAAACTCGGTAATCGTTATGCGGGCCAGGGCATGAGCTTGGGGGCAAACGGGAAGAAACGCGTGTTGTTACTAAGGTGGCTCGTTGGAACACGCAACAAGTTTTTTCCGACACACAAAATTTTCGTGAAACGGGACTAAGGCACACGTATAAGTTTCGTATAAGTTTTGTGTGTGTGTGCAATAAAGTTGTTGTGTGTCCCAATAAGCCACCGTGCGTTGCGATCACGCAGCTTAAAAATGACAGGCAAACGACGCTAAGGTGTGCGAGGGAGAGCTAATTTCGTGTAGGTAAATTGTGTTAGCTAACATTCGTCGTATATATGCGGCCGCCTTTGGGTTTGTTTTGGCAGTTTGCGACAGCGGAATGTTTATTTGCCGGAATCTTTGAACTCCACAGATGGGCCGGATGTATAGTTTGTTCCACATTACGCTTGCAGAAAACTGACTGTATGAAGCCACGTTTTCTTGCACTACGATTGCAAAAACATGTGAATATCACACTTGTAGAGTCTACTCAGTTACTGTTATTTTTTTTGTACCCATAGCTGCAGGAAACGTGGCGTCAGACATTCAGGTTTCTGAAAACATAATGTGCAACAAATTATAGCTATGGTTACGAACGCCATGTTGTTTGTGCTTCTGTGGTCCTTGGTAAAGCGGTGAACGCTATTTGCGCTATAGTAATCCTTCTGTCACGTTACGTGACAACTGTAACAGTATCTCCTGGTCACACTGTGTCACAGCTTTTGCATTCCCTCCCCCCCCCCCTCCCCAAAAGTCCTGGAAATCCTCGTATTACGTAAAATCACGTTTCTGTAACATGAGCGTCTGACATACGCAACGTAAGGCACCTTTATGTAGTAAGGTTTCGTCGGAGTGGCGTAATACGGACTCAAACTGGCAACCCAATAAGTTTCCAGATCACTTACATAACGGTTTATTGGTATGCCCACTCCTCCACTGGCCTATCGTTAAAAGTGTTGTATCAGTGATCTGGGAACGGATTGGGTTGCCAGTTCGAACGTAAGTTCATAAAGGCGGCTTAGAAGACGGTGTGTACCTATAGTACGCATCAATGTGTAACCGCTCAGCCTCCACACGAAGTGTTTACAGGGAGTACACACTTTGTGTGTTGGTGGTATGTAAGTTGTGACGAGAATGTGTACTACCGGAACACAACTCGTGTAGGCTGAGCATTGTCAGTGCAGGTCGTATTCAGAGTGTATACTGTTGTACGTTATTTCTAGTGTATGGTTTTCGTTGTACTTTGGTTTGTTTTCCTCATTATATAATTTACAACGATTTGTGTATTGTGAAACAAAAACTTTAAAAAAAGGGACTCGTTGTTTAAAGAAAACTGAAAATTAAATCGCTACACGAAAACAGAGTTGGTGATTGCATGCCTTGGTTGATTTAGTGAACGCATTTTGAACAAAGCTGATAATAATTTTATCGAGTGTTACTTATTTGATTCTGGTCCTTGAAATGTCACTGACAAATCCTGGAAAATCATGGAAAGGCTGTGAAATTTTAAGTTTACAGGCGAGCACAAACAATTATCTGTATACTACTACCCCTCCCTTTTACACTGTCACTACTATAGGGTTTCAGTTAGTGCTGCATCGCACACGGTATTCCTGTAATCTGTGAACCCACTCCGAATCGCATCTTAAGGTCTAAGGAAACCTTGAGGCAGCCTTCAAATTATTTCTCTCTCCAACCTGAACCGCCTTTGGGTCTGCTTTTATTATCGTTTGGAAGGAATCCGACTGCATGTTGGGATGTTATGTTGGTGACCGCCTTAGACCTTGACGTACGTTTTCGAATACCGGCCTGTGATTTATTAGCTGTATATTATAATCGCCATGAATTTACAAACTGGTTTGAATCGATAGGTTAGTGACAAGTACGCCGCAGCTGCGAAGGTAAGTATAAAATATGCTAAATTAAAGCACGAAAATGTATTTTTTTGATGCGAGCCTCCTTACTTCATAGAAAAAGATTTGAAAGGTTTGGGTGGGGGGAAGGAGTGGCGGATGTAACCATATATATATATTTTTTTTATGAATTTTCATCTTCTTATTCTTTCCTTGGCCGCTCCTCCGTCTTATTTGTCATTCATTTGTCCGTTCATCCATATCTTCCTTTTCTCCTTCCCCTCTTCTAATATCATTTTGCTTCGCCGTCTGCTTCCGCTTAGGCCTATTGCTTTTTGAAGCGCTTTAGGACGCCCCCCCCCCCCCCACCTTCCCTCTGCACCCATCTCCATTGCATTACCCTTAAAGATACTCCCCCACCGCTTCCGGTATCATAGCACACCTCCTTTTTGCTTTTCCCTCATCCCGTTTTAAAGTTTGGGGTCGAGGTTTGTTAGGTGCAGTTGGCCTATTTTAAACACACGTTTGTGCTAAATTGGCTCTGTTTATGTGGAACTTGGTTTATGGAAACTGAATGAACTGCAGACACTTTTACGTAAAATTTTTCACGAAAATGGCGTTTTGTGTGGTGTTGTTGCTGGTTTTGCGTTGGAGCACCTCATGACGGAAGGGGGCCAATTTTTGCTAAGAAATTCTGGTAATTATGTAGTTTAACCGAACCACTCTAAAACACTTAATTTACTAACCTCTTTATAGATGTTTGGTTTGATTTGGTTTGATTTGGTTTGGTTTGGTCGGATAACAACCGGCTGCAAACTTGACTACAGTTTCGGTGCACGTCGTTTATCATTGCTACCGTGCAAACAATGCCGGGTCGCGCGGAATGTTGCAATGCTGGCTGGCTAAAGTTTCTGTCTTTGTTAATTTTGATGATGAGCACAATAAAACAGTCCCGTGTTTCACTGAAAAGGACAAATTCTCAGTACATTCGAGCATCCTGCGCGAAATATCTTTTGCAACATTTACATAAGTTAGACTGAATACAACAAAACCGTTTCTAAAAAGGGAAGAAATGGGAAAATGCATGCATTTGAAACATTTAAACGTGTCTGAAGTAATGTTGCAAAACTGAGCCATGCAGGAAAGCCAACCCGGAGGAATGCTCTTTAAAAAATCTTGGTTTTAAACAAAATGCGCGAGTTAAATTGTTTGAGAGTTGTCGGTGCAACAGTCATTGCACGTATGACCGTTGTTGCGTGGTTATCGCGTGTGCACCAAAATTTACTAAAAACTTCATACATAAAAGCAAACTAAATAAACTATTAAACCAAATTCCTGAACAAATGAGAATAAAGGTATTGTATTAATGCTAGATCGAACCCAGGTTACGTACCTGAATGATCGCATAAACGCCGAATTTTGTGCGCTGCAGAGTTAAACCTAAACACCCTCCCTAATCAGAAGTCAGATTATAATTTTAACTTTGTTACGGCCTACCCACCCCCTTTTTTTTTTAAATCGAAATAATTTTAACAGCCCATGGTCGTTTAATAGAAGATTTACGGTACGTCATGGTAAACTAGGAAACAGGCTTTGGGCCTATTGTAGGTGGAGCGGAGTGAAATTTATTTTAAATGCGTATTTACTCTCATTTTAATGACTCTGCAATACTTCATAATTTTTTTTTTTTGAGCGGGTGAAATACTCACATAGCTACGTTTTGAATTTTTTTGCTTTTTGGCATTAAGCCTTTTATGTTGCTGGTCTTTTTCACATTTTATTTTTTTTTTATTTTAGATAGGCCTAAGCTACGTATCGTATTAATTTTAAAAGGCTTTCATTTGCTCCCACACTTAGTTTCTGTTTCGTGATTTGCAGTCTCTTTCCGCCATTGCCGTCATCCGAAGGTTACGTCAAATGGCACGTTAGTCGCCGTAGTTAAGCTGGCATAGAGCGTGCCACCGCCAATAATGCTCACATTGTTTACATTTATTGCAGAGTATCTTTCCTAGATTTAAGATAATTAATAATAAAGCACTTGCAAGCCAAACAATAATTAGGAACGACAGTACTTTACAATAATCAGAAGAATAAAAAGATCCGTTGCTCTCTATATGCCGCCTCCTTCGACAATGTTGAAGCGCACACCTCTGGCACATACTAAAACTGCGAAAGCAAATTTTTTTAAAGTTGGATTTATCACAATTGTAGGTCAGACGGTGTTAGCTTGGGTGAGAAAATAGCATGTAAACTAATAAATCTAAAGCTTTCAGAACGTTTAGGCCTAACTTGTAGCTGCGACAGCCGTTCGCTTCGTTTGCTGCGTTCGAGGTTAGGCCTATTTATTCTTGATACCGTAGAGGAAACTTGCCACACGGCGTTGAGAATAATATTTCCTTAGCAACCAGGAATCTTGAAATTATTATGCGAAGCCGTCTTATTGTTCCTTGTTGCCTTACAAACATGTCGTTCGCCGATACTGTCGTTTTATACGAATTGTTTCCTCTTGCTGTGATGATTTGAGGTTTCAATGTTTGGGATTCCCGTTGATAGTGTAAACGCCTGCCATGTTGGGTGAATTCCTCCAAGCATTGTTTTTCACGTAAAACGAAAGTGGGTAACATTGTTAACTAATCCTTTTGTTTGTTCCGTTTGCCTGCCTTCCTCTAGTGGTTCAAATGCGATAATCAAATGTTATTATTTCGTTTAAACCACGCGCAATGGCTGTTTGCTGTGACGTCACCATGAGTTAGCCAATGACGAACGAGAACAACGGCTGTTTGGCCGTCTGATTGGACTAACCCAGTCACGTGATATGCACGTCACAGCAAACAGCCATGGCGCATGGTATAGTTACGTTGAAAACGATTGTTAGCTGTAAGGAAAGCAACGATGATTTATTTTGACGGTTTTGAATAGTTCACTTGATTACCAGCAGCACAGTGTATGCTTCGTCGGAATTCCTTAAACTATTCAAGATTCCACATTTACAACGGTGAGTGTTAGATTAATAAATTCGAATAATCGTAATTTCGTGGATTATAATTGATCAATTTATGGCAAATTTGAGATCAACAATACTTTTGGGGCTATCTAGCAATGTGGTAAACTTCATAACAATCTGTCTTTTGGTTTGGGCCCACCCAGACTACAAAAGTGCAACCAACAAACGGACCAACCAGCCAACCAACATTTTGTAATTTGGTGTCCGATATAGGCTACGCTATGCTCGCTTCGCTCCGCCAATAACCCTAAGCGTTTATCGTGTAATTTTTCTCATTTTACTTGATAACTGTTCTGACACAATTTTTAACAATATCTTTGTGTTTATCACCTGGTGACAGTTTTTTCTCGAGTACCGATTCTGTCATGACGTCTGCCATTCACGCGTGTCCATTTTTCTTTCTTTCTTTTTGCACTGTCTGTGTGTCTGTCTCTCAGTCCCAGATGTTCTTCATCCACAAGTGATCCTCCTCTGTCCGCCATGTGTGCTTTTGCTGCTCATCAGTGGCTCCTCCAAACGGCCAATGTGCGAACTGGCAGCTGGCTTTGCCCGCCATCTGGACGCGAGGAAAGGCAACCAGGCTTGCATCATGGGCCTCGCCTGTTTTGCCCACCTTGCGACTCCTGGTAGGTAGATTGGGATGAGCCCCATTGGAACAAACCGTATAGTGATGAGTTTCTAATAGGAACTATGATTGGAGAAACGGTGCAGCAGCACAGTGGGTATTTGCGCCCGTCCTGAATGGATGTGGTCGGAAATTTCATGGAAAACTGCAGTATATACACTAATACAAGGGCATGGTGACCCCCCCCCCCCCTCCTTTCCCCCTCCAAGCAACAGTGCAGTTTGTATGTCTGGCGTTGATCGGCTGTCAATTCTGTTATTTTATTCGCCAAATTCCATTCTTTGTTTTTGGCATTGGTGTACATGCTTTTCGATCTTGTATCAGCTTAATGACCTTGATTCGACATGCTTAGGTCATCTACCCTCACATGTTGAAATGATCCCCAATTATTGCAGGGTTCATACCGACCTGGAAAGTCAGGGGGAAATCATGGACAGTCAGGGATATGAAATACGGTCAGGGAAAGTCAGGGAAAAAATGGAAAATTGGTGAAAAGTCAGTGATAGTCAGGGATATTCGTTTTTAGAATGAATTGTTTTTTTTAGAATCATTTTTCATGAACCGTTTTTTTTTTTCAGTTTTTAGAATTTCGTTCTTAAAATGACCCGTGGTCTCGTAAGTTCCACTCGCTTTCCGACTTACTACCTTCTTGTCCATTCAAAAAAAAAAAAAAAATGAGAAAAATTTTCAGCTGCCATCCAGGTAGAGTTATATGCCAGAGGCCTGCAGGGTCAGGAGTTGACTGTTTTATTGAAAAATCTTTAAAAAAAAGGTCAGGGAAATTTGAAGAAATAAGTCAGGGAAAATCAGTGATAGTCAGGGTTATTCATTTTCATATACGAGTATGAACCCTGCAATTACGTGACACGACTTCCAGCTATTGTTCGAGCAGGGGTGGTTGTGGCATTTATTTGAAAGCCATTTAGGTTGGTAGCTTTATCTTTCTTTCTTCTAGGATAGCTATTGATTTCAGTTAGTTTGTAGATTGGTTATAGTTGGCTACTAACCTGCACGATTGTTTTTGCATTTGTTAGCCGTAAGTTAGACATGGCTGATTTTGTGTTGCAACACGAGTGGTGATAGACTATTCCTTACGCAGTCTTTCATCTCCTTTTTAAGGTAGCTTAATTGTCGGATTTAGTGAGTCTGAACGAGTTTGAGCTTTGTGAAGGTTTTCCCTGTGAACTCGAGCAAAACGGCCAAAGCACAGCCTAGTGGTCAAGGCCTTGAATTGTGAGCCAAGAGGATACGCGATCGAATCTTGCTACATCACCTGTGTACATTAACACTAAAAAGCTTCTGGCTGGTAATCAAGGTGTCCCTACGAACGTTGTGGGAGGGGAGTGAAGGTTTTTTTTTTTTTTTTTTGGATCCCCATATGTACATCGGTCAGAGATGCGATTTGATCACGCGCATTATAATAATAATAATAATAATTATTATTATTATTATTATTATTGTTGCGATAGCAATGGGTCTGGCAAGGACTGGGGAGTCACTGACAGCCAGCCGCAATTACATGTAAATACAGTGTACATAAAACGGCCAAGGAATGATGATGGTAACAGGTTTGGGGAGACGAATGCCTTACCACCAAGGTTAGATCTGCCAGGGACTCAAAGGCCCCCCCGATGGCATCGCCAAACGTGCAGGACATGGGAAGGGTGTGAAAAGTGTTAAAAGGCCCAAAAATAATGCTGTACAATTAAA